>MU226470.1:2573559-2605099 GCA_018584345.1 Thuja plicata
AAAGGAATCAACTAGTTATGGATAAGGAAGGGAGATCTAATTTTATTAACTATAAAGTAAAACAACATATTTGAATTTCTTAAACCTTAATTTAAATGAAACATTTACCTTGGAATGTAGCAGATCTGGAAAATCCTATTTTCTGGTGTCTGTATTGAGCTTTGGTAAATTTTGCACCCAAGTCAGGAACAGAAACATAGAGACGGAGAAAACCCAAAAATATTTCTCTTTTCTAAGAAAGGTTGACCTTGACCCAAATGTAGGGGTGTAATTGAACCCCAAAATGTCAACCTTGACTTGCAGAGCTCTTACAGAAAGTTTGTTCATGGATCCTGAAAGTTTGTCGAAAAGGGTATCTGGATCTGCACTTTAATTCGCTATTATGAACCTGTACCTACAAGAAAAATGGATTTTATTTTTTGGGGGAAGGGTTTTCCTTGGTCAAACCACGATTTTTGAATTAACCTTATAATTGAATTGAAACTGCATGTATAAATAAAGTAAATAAAAAAATTCACCTTGCTTGTATAGAAACCCTTGTGGCAGATTCAAATTGTTAGATCCACAAGGATGAAATCTTGAAGTTGTTTGAACCTTGTAGAAGAGTATGAAGTTGATCTACCATACCAACTCATGGTTCCATGGAAGTAAATGTGCTCAAGTACTTGAATTGAGAATGCAAGAATGTAAATGTCTTGAATACTTAAGAGATCTTGAGATTGCTTGATAACCTATAGATAATAATGGATTTCCTTCCGACTGCCTTAGGATTTATTTCTTAGCCTTGCTTAGATCTCTTAGTCTTAGAGAAATGAGAGAGGAAAGCCCTTCTTTTATAGTGATCTTGGGCACAAAGGCGGACATAGAAAATAATAATTAAGGGTCCATGGCACAAAAATATAGAGAGGTGCACATGGAGAGGAAATTAAATTAAGGTCTTGACACAAAACTCTAGAAGGGGTCCACCCTTAAGGTAGAAATAAAAATAATTATTTAAGAGCCTTGTCACAAAATTTTAGGTAAGGCCAACCTCAAAGTTAATTTGAGCATTAGCCACAAAAATTGAGAAAGGATAATCTCACATAATAAATTAGGAATCCTAAACAAAGCTTGAGAAAGGTCCACCTCAAATGTTAATTTGAGAATTTGACACTTAACTCAAGAAATAATGGCCCCAAAGAGGGAAAAGATGAAATTTTGATGAGACCCCGAAACTGGGACACAACCCCAAGGACTTTGGACCATGGTGTCAAGGTGGAGGTTGACCCTGACTTAGGTCAAGGTTGACCCTAACCTAGGTCAAGGTCAAGGTCAACCTTGACCTAGAGGGTTAGGACATCGGGAAATGTGCCCAAGTCTCAAAAATAATGAGAAAAGGCTAAAAAGAGGGGCAGAATAGGCACATAAGCACATGAAACTCCATGAAAGTATAAAAGTGTCTAAATCAGGACCAAAATGGCCTACTAGGGAGGCCTAAAAGGTCTCAACATGGAGTGCATCCATTTTAAGATGATACAAATATCATCAACAAATATCTCACCAATAAAAACTTTATCATCGGTATCTCCATTTTAGTATAGATTATTGTTGTCACTGGTTCTAAAAAATCCAATACTAAAGAAATAAGAGTGAATTCTTTCATACCATGCTCTCGGTGCTTGTTTTAATCCATACAAGGCTGTATGTAGTTTACAAACCATGTTCCTCTTGTTAGGATCAACAAACCCTTCAGGTTTTGCAATGTACACCTCCTCTTCTAGTATTCCATTCTGAAATGCAGATTTAACATTCATTTGATATACTTTGAATCCTTTAAAAGAAGCATAAGAAATTATAATTATTACTCCTTCTAGTCTAGCAATGGGTACAAAGGTTTCTCCATAGTCAATACCTTCTTCTTTGTGCATACCATTTGCATACTAGTCTTGCTTTGTTCCTTGTGACTTCTCCATTCTTATTAAGTTTGTTTCTGAAAACCCATTTGGTTCCAATGAAATTTTTGTCACTTGGTCTAGGTACTAATGTCCACATTTTATTCTTCTCAATCTTTTCAATCTCTTCGTTCATTGCACTAAGCC
Organism: Thuja plicata; assembly: GCA_018584345.1. NCBI lineage: Eukaryota > Viridiplantae > Streptophyta > Pinopsida > Cupressales > Cupressaceae > Thuja > Thuja plicata. The sequence goes on from MU226470.1 coordinate 2,575,638, forward strand.
ATTCTTGATTCTCAAGTGCAACATTAATAGATTTAGGCTCAAAATCACAAATCAAACATCTATTGTTAAGTGAATTACTTCTTGTTCTCATTCTTTCTCTTTTTTCCCCAATGATTTGGTCATGTGGATGGTGTCTTCTTACATATTTAGCAAGTACAGGTTCAGATCTATGTTCTTCATTTTGATCTTCATCGCTCGGTTCAACATTGTGAGCATTTTCCTGATTCTCGGTGTGTGCAACCTGTTGCTCGGTTCATTATTCTATCACTCAGGAAAGGTGTTAGTTTCTTCAATGTAGACAAATCTATTGTAATCTTTAGGTTCCTTTCTTCTTTCCTCATCATTTTTCTCAGCAAATTCATCCACTTTAACATTTTCACTTTCAATGATTTTGTTAGAAGATTTGTTCAGACATTTATAAGTTTCTCTTTTAGTAGAATATCCTAGAAATATTCCTTCATCTCTTTTAGAGTCAAGTTTCCCATTTATATCATCTTTCAGTATATAACATTGAATTCCAAAAATTCTAAAGTAACTCACATTTGGTGTGTATCCATACCATATCTCATAGGGTGTCTTATTTGTGTCTTTCTTCAATTGAACTCGGTTTAGTGTATAGATAGTAGTACTTACAAATTCTCTCGAGAATGTTTGTGTGACTCCTTTTTCAATCATTAGTGTTCTGACATGATCAAAAATTGATCTATTCCTCCTTTGAGTAATCTAATTTTGTTGTGGTTTTCTCAATGCAAAAACTTGTCTTGTAATCCCATGCTCATTACAAAAGTTAGAGAATTCATCATAAATAGATTCTCCTCCTCTATCTGATCTTAAACATTTTAGTTTTATCTTTATACCATTTGAACATCTTAAATGCTTCAGATTTCTCTTTTAAGAACATGACAGTCATCATCCTAGAATAGTCATCAACAAATAGAATAAAGTATCTATCACCATAATAGCTCTTTGTTCTCATTGATCCACATAAGTCAATATGGACTAACTCCAGAATAGCATTAGATGTGTAGGTTTTTCTCTTGAAACTATACTTTTTCATTTTTCCTATTTGACAATTTTTTCACATAACATGGTCAGGCTTTGAAATACATGCTAAGCCTCTCACTTTTCTTTTCTTACTTATCTTAACCATGTTGTCAAAATTCACATGAAATAACCTTTTATGCCACAACCAAATGTCTTCATTTCTAGCCAATAAACAAGTGGTCTCAATATTGTCAAGATAGAATAGATTACCTTTTGTTTGTTCACCAGTACCAATCAACTTTCTTGTTCCATTATATATCATTGCCTTTTGTTCTCAAATGCAACGCGGGGTCCTGTGTTGTTCAACTGTGAGACACTCAATAAATTATAGTTAAGTCCTTTCACCCAATATGCATTTTCATGTCTGATCATTTTATTCAACATGATGGTACCTTTTCCTTTAACTGGCAAGGTGAGTCATTACCAATCCTAACTGATCCACCATTATAATATTCAAAAGTTCCAAACTTTTCTTTATCTCCAGTCATGTGATGAATACAACCACTATCAATAATTTAGACATCATTTTTGCTAACTTTAGATATGAGTTTTGTTTAAACATACCTTTCTTCTTCATTTGAATCATCCTTCATAGCAACAAATACTACCTCAACATAGTCATCAGAATCAGTATCATAATTTTCAAATTTTTTCTCAACTAGGTAACAAGCCTTCCTGCCTTTGTCCTTGTAATCTCAATTATTTCTTATGTTAGAGTGTCGGTTGCTTTTGTAGTCTCAGTCATCACTTCTGTCATACTTATTTTCATGAGATCTGTCATTGTCTCTTTCATCCTTTCTCTTGTTAGGGAATCTAGCAAAAAAATGTCCAATTTATTTGTAATTAATACAAACCAATGGTAATTTACCTTTATATCTTCCTTTACCTCTATGTAATCTCCTAGCCATTAGTGCTTCAAGTTCATCAAGTTCTTGTTCATCACTATCAGTGTCACTATCATTTATCATAGTGTGTTTGTTACTAGATTTTATTATTTTTAGAGAAGACTTAAATGCAGACTCAATAGTAGGTAAGACATTATTGTCATAGGTGTTTATCTCAAATGAAATAATTCTACCAATCAAACTATCAAGAGTAACATTTTTATTAGATACTGCTTTCATTTCTTGAATTCTAGATACTCTAAAAGCATAAACATGCAGTAAGGTTCTTATACTTTTAATTAAAACTATTCCTTCATCAAGCACTCCTCCTACTTCATAGATAAAATTAACAAATTCTTTGATTCTGTCACTATACTGAGTGATGTTCTATCCTTCTTTCATTCTCAGGTCATCAAACTTTCCCCTTAGGCTTTCATCTTTAGCTCTTAGCACATTTGCATTTCCTCCATATACTAGCTAGAGTTTTTCCCACATTTTATTTTCAAAGGTGCATGATTTCAAATCTTCAAATTCAGCATTGGTTAGTGAAGAAGCAAGTTCTATCATCATGGAATTGTGTTCATGTTTCTCTCTCAATTGATCAACATTCAGAGGTCTAGTAGGTACAACATATTTAGTATCCAAGTGTTGCGTGACATAATTTCCAATACCTGATAGATGAAGTCTTATCCTACTTTTCCATGATGCAAATTTGTCCTTGTTCAACTTAGGCACATCCCTTTTACTCATCTTTTGATCCTTAGCTTAAGTCCCTTTAAAATTTTCTTCCAAGCACGAAGGCTCTAATACTAATTGTTAGAATGACTGAGAGGGGGAGGGGGGGTGAATCGGTGGCCTTAAAAATAATTTGAAAAGATCCAACCAAAAAATTATATCTCAAATATAATACCCTCAATTATCTTATAGTCACCAATCATCAAGATGTATGTCATAAATAATTCTAACAAACATAAATTTCTCGATAAGATATACTGTTTATCTTTTCTAGACTTTACCAAGTAGCAACAAATAAACTTAGTGTTAACTGACCAATCCAGTTTCAATAATGTGTGAAACATAATATCAATGCAATGAAACATATACACATTTGACACATATATTTTAATGTGGAAACCCACTATGGGAAATACCACATGGGACCAGTAACCCAAAATATTTTCACTCTTATGAAGTGAGCTCGGTGAAGAGCCAACCCTATTAAAGGTTACAATACACACTATTAAGTGAGACCTTGTTAGAGGATTTAAACTAGCAGTTTGTATTTTGACCTAGCACTCACTATGTTTTCAACAAGAAAACCTTTTGATACTCTTGAGTATCTCAATATAATAAGGACTGTTAAATCCCACTCGGTTAAGATATTTTATGAATTAATGGTTAAACTAATACAGTAAAAGATCTGTTCGAAATACAACTTTGATTTACAAATATTTAGATCTATTATTAGTCCAATAATACCTCTCTGATTAATATACACTACAGTTCCTTTTCTTTCTTTCTTTTTTCTTCTCGGTGAATGCTTTGTCCTCTATTGCTCGGTGTCTACAGAATTCCTTGGCTCTATTCTTCAGCCTGTATGATCATATCTGCATGAGGAATTCTATCTTCACCAGAATATATTCATTGTTCATCTCTTTGATAATAATTCCTTGTCTCTTTATATAGGCATGATTAGCCACTCAATCTCCTTGTTTTTTCTGTAGATCACTTATTGATTTGTAAAACTTGACATTATTTTCTTTATCCCATAAAGATCTCCTTTAGTTTTATTCCACAAATATCTCCTTGATAACTGTGAATAAAACATGCTTGAAATCTCCTTCTTTTCTTTATCTTAACTAATCGTTGATAATGAAGAAATCAATCAGTCAATCCCTAAATATAGCTCTGCCAGATAAGCATTTTTTTCATTCTTTAACTTTAGTTCTGCTCGGTCATCAACTCCACTTATGCTCAGTAACAACTTTAGTTATGCTTGGTAATTAGCTCTTTCTCAGTAACACTTTCTCAGTTACTACGGTTCTTGGCGCACACTATGAACTACTTCATGTTCACTATCACTCGGTATTCACTGAGGACTAATTATTTAATTGTTCCATTTCTTGTGAAAGTTCTTGAAATTATCCCATACTAGTTGTGGGTGGCAACTCTATACTCTGTGCATTCTAGTATGATTTGCATTTTGAAACATTAAAAAAACCCTGTCTGATTTAAAAAAGAGTCGGCAAAGAAACACTAGGTCTTACTATAGAGATAATCTTGAGAAAGATATAGAAGATGAGATCCATACACCTGTAAGGAGACAGTGGTCCAAAAGAGGTGGATCAAATCATAATTCCCCCAATACTTCAAAGGGGAGAATGGAAACCCTTGTCCCTGAGAGAAGGTCATCCTCATCTGAGAGTGCATAAAAATCAAGGTCTGTAGGTTCTTATAGAGATAACATATCTTTTGATCCTTTCAGATATGGAGAGATGACAGATGCAGGCTTCTTCCCTACACAAGAAAATCTAGAACAATTAGGAGAGACATCTACTGCTGAAACAACATCTTATGATTTTGATAAATTAAGAGAGGAATATATAGCCTTGAGAAGAAAGAAGTGTGAGAAAGAATCAAAGATGGATGATGCAAGAAAAAGGCATGAGAAATAATTATATGACTTGCTAACTAAGAGATAATAACTCTTGGGGGAGACAAGGAGAAATGAGCTTAAGGCTAAAAGTCTAAATGAAGAGGTTAAGGGTCTAGACATGGATTTATTTGGTGATCTTGGAGCTCTAAGGCAACAAGTTGCAAATAAAAGATCAGACTCTAACAAAGATGAGTTTGAAGGAGACGGACCTGTCATAAGGCAGTTGTACCATCATGAGATTGAGAAAAATGTGAAGCTCAAGAAAAGTGATAAAGATGTCTCTGATAAAGGAAAACAAAAATATATTAGCATAAGTATTAATGAGCCTAAGAAAAAAAAAGCTATCCCTACAGGAATGTCTCAAGTTGACATAAAACTTGATCAAGCCAGAAAAGTTAAAGAAGATCTAGCCAAGCAGCTAGAAAATATGGAGTTAGAGGCTATTGCAGCTGACATGAAGATAAAGATTCTTTCTTTCATGCTACTACAAATACTACTGCAAGAAGCTCCATTCCAGTTAATACTGGGATAATGCAAAAAATTCCACTAGGTGGTCCTCACCCAAGTGCTCAACAGTTTGGTCCTAGTCCAAGTGCTCAAATATCTATTCTAAAGCAAGGAGGCCCTCAACATACTCAAAATGAAAGAGGTGTAGCAGGCCCAAGTGGAAAAAATACTTTGGGAAGTTTCCAAAGAAGACATGTCCATTTGGATAGATACAGACCTCTTTTCTTTGATGGCATCTATGGTCATCCTAACATGATCCCCAATGCGGTAAGAGACTGAATCTCTAGGTTCACAAAAAATAATGTCATAACCTATGAAGAACATTTAAAATATTTTATAGAAAAGATTACTAATTTTTAAATAGAACATGAAGATGTGTTATTATGAAGATTTTTGTTCAGTCCTTGATAGAAGATGCTAGGGATTGGTTTAGAAACTTTCCTAATGATAGCATAGCACCTTGGGAGGAATTTGTTAAAAAATTTAGGGAACAATATAGAGAACATGTTAACTCTGGTTACATGTTAAATGAATTTAATAACATTAAGAAATTCCCTAATCAGAGCATGTCAAATTTTAACAATAGGTTCCAAAAGGCTATGAACAAGCTATTCCAAGTGTTAGGGTTAGATGACCAAGTTTGTTTAACTACCTATTTCAATTCCACTGATGGGAAGATGTCCTATCTTCTCAGAGATAAGAACCCAGGTACCTTGAGAGAGGCTTAAAAAACATCAATAGACATTAAGAGTAATAGGAAAGCCTCAGGGAAGATGGGGAAGAGAGAGGATGGAAAACTTTGGAAAGAGAAAGGACAAGCAAGAAAACCTATTAAGGAGGATGATATGGTTGATAAATCGGTGAGTGCAGTAAAGGATCTTATTGCTAAGATGGATAAGAATGATAAAGGTTTTCATGAAAATAAGTACCAATATCAAAGGTATGATAAATAGCCTAATCTGAGGGACATGCCATATAGAACATGGAAAGATGGTAAGTCAATCCCTGAGAACCAAGAAAACCAAAAAACAAAAGAAACCCCTGATCCCCTGAAAAGAAATAGCACAAATTATGTGGAAAACACTCTCTGGTGTGCTGCTTGAAACATGCCTCATTCTTATTATGAATGTGTGGTAGCCCAAGCCCTAACTGATCAAATGGGGCAGGGGAGTGAACAAATAGGTCATGAACAAGAGGGTCCTATTGTGAATATGTTTGCTGTAAGGAAGCCTTACCCATGATCTCCTAAAAAAAGTGAATCTATTGAAGAAGTAAGAAATAGAAGAAGTAAATATCTAGAATACCAACCCCAAGTGTTCTTTGATTCAAATGATAAGAATAGTATTGTATCACAAAGAACTATTAATGCAGTGGGTGATGAAAAGGGGCATCCTCATTCCATATTACCAAGTGGTGAAGAAAAAAGATCCTTGACCATAGAAGCAATAAACTAGGCCAGGGGTTCATACAATCTGAGGAATAAAATTGTTGAGCCTGGTCAAGGTAAACTTGCCTCTATTTTCATTAAAGATAATGCCCCAAAAATGTTGCAGAATCTCATGGCAAGGGTGGTAAAGAAAAGAAAGCTACAAAGCAATCTGAATCTTCTTCTGCTCATAAGGAGAAAGAGGAAACAAAAGCAGAATAACAAGTTGCTACTGATAAAGCCAAGAAATGAAAAAGGATAGGTGAGGTATCTTTAGAATTACCTATGTTTGACATGAGACATGCTCTTACTCAAATGAAAGTTTCAGTCCCACTGATGGAGATGCTGAAGATAAAAGAGCATAAAGAAGCTACACTTTCACTTTTGAAAGGGATAGAAGATGTCCCTGTGTCAAACTAGGAAGAAGTGTCCTGGACCTTGAATAATAATAAAAGAGAAGTTCCATTTGTCAATGAAATGGATAAAAAAGTAAAATGCCTAGAGAAAAGTAGAAAACTCTCTAATATTTGCATTGGAAATGTGATCACCAGGGAAAACTTTAGTGGCAAATATTGGCCATTTAATGAATCTCTCATGTCTGCGACCCAAGATTTGGTGAATATAATGTGTAAATCAGGTTGTCCATGTCGCTTGGACTTTATAAATATTGGGTCGAATGCCTAGGCGCATCGCCTATTGGTTTATGTATTTTTATCCTTTTCTATCACAATATCACCAATCAAATTAATTGGTGGACACTATAAATTGAATCATTTCGCCTACAATTTCCAAAGCTTGTTGTAATTGACAACCATATTCACCAATATGTGGTTGATATTTAAGGTTAGGGTACATGTTATGTGACATGTGTCTCTATCTCAGAGACTGTCAATGAAACTTTATGACTTTGAAAACTTTGTCCCAAAATAGATTTGACGTGTGTCTCTATTTCAGAGACTTTTGGGGGAATCTTTGTGTCCTTTTAAACCTTGACCCAAAATAGAGTTCCTACCATCCATCTGGGATCATCCAATGGTTATAAAAAGTAGGGTTGGTTCCTGTTAAAAGATATAAAATTAACTCATGAAACCTTAATAAAATAATAAAAGTATTGGGCGCTGCCCCCAAACTCCCATTGAATAATAATGGTTTCTTGGTATGTGTGCCTGTCACCATGATTTTTTTCAATAATGAAAGATTCACCAATATTTTATAGAATTTTCATATAATTGAAAAAAAATTGCCAGTACAAATAATTATTTTTCCATTCAAATTAAAAAATTTCACCAACAATATTAAAGTTCCCCTCACCCAAATAATGGAGGATTCACCAGTATTTTAGACCTTTTCCCAGAAGGGGGTTTGTTAAATTTTTCCCTGGTAATCACTCAAGAACCAATATCAATTAATCCTTTCTATGTTACTTTGATGATAAATAATTTTCTAGTAAATAATTGCATGATAGACTATGGTGTTGTAGCTACTGTGATGTCATATCATGTCATGAAAGAGCTAGGCCTTCAAGTCAGTACTCTTGCTGGAATTTGTTATGCAATGGATAATAGAGAGGTTCCTTTTATAGGAACACTGAAATATATTGAACTCAAAATTTCTTCTTTCCCTGAAGCTACCTATAGAATGGACATAGTTTTTGTAGACACAAAACCTCATTATGGTTTACTTTATCTAGAGAATGGGCAACAACAGTGGGTGGAAGATTGCAACTAGATTTTTCATATGAAACAATCCTTGTGAATAGCATAGAGAGCCTCATTCTTCTATCATGGTTGAAATGAACATGCCTGATCAACTGAATTGTTGTGTAGATATTGATATGGAAAATTGTGTTGTTGAGGAGATCAAGCCACAATTAAGAAATACTGACCCAATAATGGATGAGCTGCTATTACAACATGATAGATTGTGGAAAATTTACTTTGATGGAGGATTCTCTAAAGAGGGATCACGTGTTTTTCTTATCTCTCGATCAATTATTACTTTTAAATACTCTTTCTTGTTAGCCTTTAATTATACCAATAATATAGTTGAGTATGAAGCACTAATATTGGGAATGGATATTGCCACCAAGCATGGTATTAAATTCTTAAAAATTCATGGGGATTCCCAACTAATCATAGCTCTAATTAGATCCAAATATGCTACAAAGGATGACAGACTAAAGTTGTATAAATATGCTGTCTGGGATAGGCTCGAACCCTTTGATGCTTTCAACATTGTTTGGGTAGAGAGATCAAACAATATAATGGTAGAATTTCTTGCAAATTTTTCTCTAAAGAATAATGACATTACCCTTGTTGGCATATCTATGGTGGAAGTCAAGAATAGACCAGCAGTGCCTGACAATATCCATAATTGGCAATTTTTTGAGGATGATGATGATAGTCTCAGATTTATCCAGTGTGTAGACCAATATTATGGCCAAAAGATTGACTGTGACTCTTTGATAGGAGTTATAGATGGAAAAGAGTATATATTTGATCAAGTGGTTGTTCAACTAGCTTCAAATCATATTCTTAAGGGATTAGTTGAGTTAAAGGGCATGTTTAGTATAAATGATAACTACATGTCAGAAAAATCCAATGCCAAGGTGGGAGATCTAGAAGAAATAAATCTAGGATCAGAGACATCCCTCAATTAGTTTACATTAGAATAAAGTTGGATATGAATGTGAGATTGAATTTGATAAATTTTTTGAAAAATAATAAACATGTTTTTTTCTGGTCCTATGAAGATCTTAAAGCTTATAGAGAGGACCTATTTCAACATGACATCCCACTGAAAGAGGATGTGAAACCATTTAGGCAAAAAAATAGAGGTCTATCAACCCATTGTTGGATACTAAGATGAAAATGGAGTTGATGAAGTTAAGGGATGCAGGTATAATTCAGCCAATAATACATTCTTCATGGTTTTCAAATTTGGTTCCTGTAGGAAAAAAGAATGGGGACATAAGATTATGCGTTGACTTTAGGAACCTGAATGTGGCTTAACTAAAAGACAATTATGGATTGCCTAATATGGAAGCTATGACGCAAAAGGTCACTAGATGTGATCTATTGTGTGTGATTTATGGGTTCTCAGGGTATAATAAGGTGCTAGTCAAAGAATCTGAACAATTCAAGACAACATTTACTACTCCATGGGGAACTTATGTATATGTTTGTATGCCTTTTGGCTAAAAAATGTCAGTTCAACTTTTTAGAGGGAATTGGATGTGGAATTTAAGGATCTTATGTTGGAAAGTTGAATTTACTATGTTTATATGATTAGTTTTGTGTTTTCATTATGGCAACAAAGTCATATGGAGTTTTGACAGTCAGCTCATAAACTTTGAAGATCATAATTTGGCTAAGTATAGAAGACACTGCAGACATAGATATATTCGTTGATTAGAGCACCAGTGCATGTGAGTATGATTGATTCATGGTATGCACCTTTGGATGTAAGATTTTGGATACATTTTTATACTAACTATATACACACATGTTCAGATATCTCAGTACAGTGAAGTTACAACAAGCCTAAGTGTCACTAGCTGTTCAGCGAAACAAAGCATGGAGCCGACTATAGTTTTTGTTTATCATATATTGATTTATTTTGTAATGTATATGCACCTATTGTAATATGTTTTTAATCATGTTATTATAATTCATGTAAACATTCTTGAGACAATTAATTTGGAAGCGTTGTGTATGTTGATTTTGGGCCGACTCAGTCTTAGTTTTGGTCGTGTCTATTAAATCACGTATATATACTTGACATGAATTTTTGTATTGATGAGAAGAAAAGAGTATAGAAGAATATATATACATGAGAAATATGTATTCAATCAATATGAGATAAAGCTCTACTAGAGGTTAGAGAATCAGTGCGCAAAATGAACTGATCAGACAACAGTGTCATAAGCAGGAGTTCACCTTTCAGATATTGTCTGTATTTGTTATCAGAAGGTTGTAGCCTTCTTCTTATTGAGAAGTGAGATATGGTAGTGTCCCATCCACCTTTAATAGGGTTTTTAAGACTCCTAATAGAGTCATTGTACTCAACATTTTAATGACTGCTCCTAACAGGGCAAAGGAACTCTAACAAGTTCATAAGACTAGTGCAATTAATTGTGGGTACTAATTCCTACCGGGGTTTTCCTCTGATCAAGGTTTTCCCATAAAATTATCTTGTGTTATGTGTTATGGTTCATGTGATTTTATTATTAATTCTTTTATCTATTCTATTGGGCTAAGTTTCAAGTTGTTGAATTATTATTAATTATTGAACATTGATTCACCCCCCCTCTCACTGTTCCCATTCTTAACAATTGGTATTAGAGTCTTGGTCCTCTAAGAGAATTTTAACTACTTGAGGAGATCATGGATTCAGAAGAATTGAAATATCTAAAGAAAAATCTTGAAGATCTTGACAGATTGGAAAAAGAAAATGAAGAAATAAAATTGAAAGTCAATGGCTCACAAGTATTCATCAAGAAACTGAGAAAAGATTTGAAAGATTTTTCTACAAATGATTTGGGAAAAATGGTCAAAAAGATGAATGAAGAAAACATGTCTCTAAAGAATCAAATTGAAGAATTGAATGAATAGATAACTGATAGCCAAACAACTCTTGAAGAAAATACTAAAGAAAACAAACAATTAGATGAAGAACTTATGCAAGAAAACCTAAAAATATTGGAGTTGGAGAACATCAAGAAAAGATAGAATCTAAGTTGACAGAGGTCAAGAATCATATTGAAAATTACACACAAGTTCTGATCTAATACAATCATATATTTATGCACAGAAGATAAGAGGTGATACCACTAGTATTGGATACAATGAAGCACAAATTCAAATCAATGCATTGCAAGAAAGAAAGAAATCACAAGAAGAATTGACAGAAGCTAAGAAGACTAAAAATCACACTAAAGAAGAACCACCTAAGGATGAATGCAAGCCAGTCAACCAAACTTGTTATTCCTGTAACAAGAAAGGACATATAGCAAGAGATTGTAAAGAGGTAAGACCTTTCAATGGCTATTGTTATTCATGCAATAAATTTGGTCATAGAGCTATACATTATAGATCAAATCAAAGAAATTAGACATAGAAAAATAAAAGAAGTAAGACTTAGTACAATCAGAGAAATCAACCACAAAAAATTTCTTAGAACATTACATGTCAGATATGCAATTACAATGGACACTCAGCTAAACAGTGCAACATGGTAACTCATATAAACAAGCCTCCAGTCATTTGTCACTCTTGTAACAAAGTTGGACACATATCAAGATTTTGCATATCTAGAGTGCAAAGAAAAGAAAGACCTAATAAGTCTCAAGGATCACTATTTGAAGAATCTGGAGAAGTCAAGTTAGTGAAAGCTACAGAAGATTCAAGCAAGATTTGGGTTGAAGTAAAGAAAGATGATAATGTTGACAAAGTGGTAGATGCATCCATAGTGGATCCACCTTCCATTTCTAGATAAATGACCTGCATGGTCATAGGGGGAGCTAGACAAGCTCTAAACCCCTGCATGGTTGTTATACTCACCTCTGAGTATGCACCTATGATTTTATGTACTTGGTTACAAATTGAAGTAGTAGGAAAGAGCGCGTAGTTTTTATTACAGCAGGAATTGAGATTGGAATTCATAGTTGAAACCCGTGCTATGAAAGCGAGCACTAATTGCAAAAAATTATTTTATAAGTCACCAAAAGATATATTATATTCACTTCTACATTTGAGATAAATCATTTTAAGAGCATAGTATAATTAAGAATCTAAGTGTTGAAGGATTACCGTTATTTAATCAGCAAAGTGAATTGAAGTTGTAATGGAACCCTAGCACGGATGTGTCATTTTAGAATTTCCTTGGAACCCTATTTTAGTGATCAACAAGTAAGTAATGGAAACTCCAGTAGTCTTTGACATCACTGAAAAGAAGAGATATGTGTTTAAAAGGCATCCATTCAAGTCAGTGTTAGATGATGTTGAAGGGGCATTTTCCAAGACTTCGTTAAGAGTCGTGCATGTTGAAGATATTTGTGCTTACATTTACTATAAGAAGGAGTCTGTAAATGAAGATAGCATAATGTTTCTTATGTAATCTATGATTAACCTTGATTGTTCATTCAAGAATGAGTTCTCACATCTATTAGGAAATCCTATTATTGAGTATGCAAATGCGCACGAGTTTTATGAATTATAATGGATTAAGATTTTACTCAGTAGGATTCATGATGATCTATTTTGGATTCATGAAGTCCCTATTTTCATTACAAATGATCTCATCCAGGAGATGAATGGACTCTCTAAAAATGGTTCCCTTCTTCCCACTCTAAAAGATGTCAAGAAACAAGTTGAGTAGGCATGTAAGTCTAGGAGTGATAAGTGTGGCATGACTATTGAGCCCATAGAAGAAAAAGACATCAAACTCATTACTACAATTCTTGGATACAAATTTTAGCACGCAAGTAGATTAAATAGTGTATTTGTAGCTACACTTCTGGCAGCCATAAGGATAGTGAAACATAACACTCACTACAACCTTTGAGATCTTGCGCGCACAGTTGATAGACAACAATATGATGAACTATAACTGATTGAATGTTTGAAGATTTTAAGTTGATGATCATGCAAGGCATTACATCAGTTAATGTATTGTATTGTCATTGATGTCAAATTCATATAATATTTATGGTCATGGACATACTGCCAAAGACTTCAAAGAACCGATGAATCAAAGGTTATGCTATCAATAATGCATGTAAGTCAAGTATTCACAAAGTGACTGTATACACTGACGGAGTGCACACCAACGGTCAGAGTAAAAGAGAAAGGTCACAGAGTCACCCGATGAGAAAATGCACAACATTATCGATAAGAAGAGTCACACTATTTCCCAACGATAAAAGCATAGAGTAACGTGACAGATAGAATTACAGTGTTGCCTGACGGATGAAGATCCCAAAGGCAACTGAAGTCACACTGACGGAATAGTCAATTATCACTAATGACTAACTGAAGTATTGAATGATAGAATAGAGAGTTCAGAAATGACAAAATGCTTAGCCATCAAGAGCTAAAAATAGACTTAACTAATACTTGTCATTTTTTTAATCGAAAAGATAAAGCTGAGAATAATTAAAGGATTTAAAGTTGCTTTGTCCAGTTGGAAAGAATATCTCTACGAGATAAAACTGGAGTTTCTCTTTAAATATAATTGGCGATAATTTTGGATCATGCCAAGAATCAAGAAATCCAAGAAATGGTGAATCATGTATATAAAGAGACAAAAAAAATTCATTATAAATTGTGGGGTGAAGAGAAGAGAAAATAGATGTTGAAGAGATTCTTAAGGAGAAGAAAGTATTCATTTAGACCTGATCAATAAGATGAGGAAAGAGATAGATTCTAAAGACACCGACAAATAGTGAGATAGCATCAGAGAGAAGAACACTATGGAGAAAAGGTATTGAATTGATTATATTGATTAGAGAGGTAATACACATACAATAGATCTGAAAATCTGCAATTCAATTTGTATGTGTGAACAGATCACTTTAGTGTTTTAGTTTAACCATTGAAGCATCAGTCTCTTAACCGAGAAGGACTTAAAAGTCTTTTTTAATTGAGATACATCCCAAGGAGTATCAAAAAGTTTGATCATAGAAAGTAGCATTGGATATGCCCGATACCTACTGACAGGCCAAGTGAGTGTTTGATCAAGGATGGTAGCATTAGATGTCAAATACTAGGTGACAAACTATCTTTTAAATCCTCTAACAAGGTCACACCTAATAGTGTGTTTGTAACCTTTAACAAGGTTGGCTCTTAACCGAGCTCACTTTAGAAGAGTGAAAATTTAGGGTACCGGTCCTAGTGGTTTTTCCCTTAACAGGGTTTCCACGTTAAAAATCCATGTGTTATGTGTTTATGTTTTATTACTTTACTGTTTTACATTTCACATATGCAATTCTGGATTGATCAGTATACTCTAGATATTTACTGTGTTTCAGTAAATGAAAGACTGCTTATCAGTAAACATACAAAAGAAGGTTTTACAAAGTAGTCCGACAAGTAGGAAATTGTTATAAGTATTTCAAAGCATTCATCTTGTAGGACTGAGTATAAATAGAGGCTTAAAAGAGGTAATAAGTTTTAAGGGTGTATTTAAGGATTAATTTTTGAGGCCACTGATTCACCCCCCCCTCTCAGTTATTACTAAAAATTGGTATTGGATCTTGTGTGCTTAGAAGGAAGCTTTCAATACCTAAGCTAAAGATCGCAAGATGAACAGATGAGATGTTCTGAAGTTGAACAAAGAGAATTTTTCTTCATGGAAAAGCAAAATAAGACTCCACTTATCAGGTATTGAAAATGATGTTATTCAATACTTAGATACTGAATATGTGTTGTCCATAGGAGCACCCAAAGTTGAACAAATGAGAGAGAAGCATGAATACAACTACATGATGATAGAGCTTTCTTCTTCACTCTTCAATGATGAGTTTGAAGATGTCAAAACTTGCAAAACTGCAAAGAAGATGTGGAACAAATTGATGCTTGTACATGGTGGTGACAAAAATGTTTTGAGAGCCAAGGAAGAAAGCCTTAGAGGAAAGTTTGATGATCTAAAAATGAAAGAAGGTGAAAAAATCACACAGTACAACACAAGAATCAAAGAGGTAGTCAATTTTATCCAAGGATTTGGAGGTGTACTAGAAGAAGATATAGTGGTAAGTAAAATTCTAAGAACCTTGTTGCCTACTTATGCTATTAGAGTATCTTCCATACAATAAATGAGAGCAATAGAAAATAAAAATGTTACTCTAGATAGTTTAATTGGAAGACTGATTTCATTTCAAATGAACAACTTTGACAATAGTGTCTTACCAAACATAGAGTATGCATTCAAATATTCTATGAGAATAAGTAAATCAAGTCATAAACACACTATGAGAAAATATAGTGATAGCGAAAGTGAAGAAGAAGATCTTGATGAAATTGAAGCACTTGTGGCTAGAAGAATGTAGAGAGGAAAAGGTAAATACAAAGGTAAATTACCACTTGTTTGATTTAATTATAAAGAGATTGGAAACTTTTCTATAGGATGTCCTAACAGAAGAAAAGATGATAGAAGTAATGACAGGACATTTGAAAAGAAGTTTTACAGAGGTGATTACAGAAGCAACTGACAATCAGAAAGAAGAGATACCCGAGACTACAAGGACAAAGGAAAGAAGGCTAGTTACCTAGATAAATGCAAAGATGAAGATACTGACACTGAATCTGATGAAGACATCGAGATGGTGTTTGTGGCAGTAAATAATGATTCAGATGATGATGAAGAAAGGTATGTAGAAACTGCACTCATATCTAAAGTTAGTAAAAATGATGTCTGGATCATAGATAGTGGCTGCACTCACCACATGACCGATAATAAACAAAAGTTTGAGACTTTTGAAAACTATAATGGTGGTTCAATAAGAATGGGTAATGACACACCTTGTCCAGTTGAAGGTAGAGGAACTATAATGTTCAATAACCTGATAAAATGTGAAAATGCTTATTGGGTGAAAGGATTGAATTATAATCTATTGAGTGTTTCTCAGTTAAATAATTTAGGTCACAGAGTAGCATTTGAAAATAAGAAGGTAAAGATCTTCAATGAATTAGGAAATCTAATTAGTACCGGTGAAAAGACAAAAGATAACTTATTCTATCTGAATGATACAGACACCACTTGCTTAATGGCTAGAAATGAAGACATATGGTTGTGGCACAAAAGATTGTGTCATGTGAACTTTGACAACATCATAAAGATAAGAAAAAATAGAAATGTAAGAGGCTTACCGATGATGACTAAGCCCGATAATATCATGTGTAAGAATTGTCAAAAAGGTAAGATGACAAAGTCTAGATTCAAAAGAAAAACCCATAGATCTAATGCCATTCTATAATTAGTCCATACTAACCTATGTGGACCCATGAGGAAAAAGAGTTATTATGGAGATAAATATTTTATTCTCTTTGTTGATGATTACTCTAGAATGATGACAATAATGTTTCTAAAAGATAAATATGAAGCATTCAGATGAATTCACTAACTTTTTTAATGAGCATGGAATCAAAAGACATGTCTCTGCATCAAGAACACCACAGCAAAATGGATTTTCTAAAAGAAGGAATAGATCCATAGTTGATTGTGCAAGGACACTAATGATAGAGAAAGGCATCACCCAAATCTTCTAGAGAGAAGCTATCAATACTGCTATTTACACATTGAACAAAGTACAATTGAAGAAAGACACCAAGAAGACAACTTATGAGATATGGTATGGATACACACCCAATGTAAGTTATTTCAAAATTTTTGGAAGTCAATGTTATATCGTAAAAGATGATAGAAATGGAAAAATTGACTCCAAGGGTGATGAAGGAATCTTTCTAGGGTATTCCACTAAGAGAAAGGCTTATAAATGTCTCAATAAAGACTCTAAAAAAATTGTTGAAAGTGCAAATGTAAAGATAGATGAATTTGTAGAGAAGAATGAAAAGAAAAGCACAAAAGAACTAGAGGACTACAAAAGGTTTTTTTACAATCAAGAACCTGACAGTCTACTTGACCAAAAATGTAGAGCTCCCGAGCAATAGATCATTGCACCTGAGTATCAGGCTACAAATACTGACAATCAAGATATTGCTCAAAATGATGTACCAAGTGATGGAGAACAAAATAAAGGAAAAAATGATGATCAATATGATAGATAAGGAGTGGAACCTGTACTTGCCAGATATTTCAGAAGGAACCATCCATAGAACTAGATCGTAGGAGATAAGAAGGCTGGTATGAGAACACGAAGTAAGTCTCTAAATACAAGATATCTTATTTGTGATTATGAGCCAAAATTTGTCAATGCTGTACTTGATAATGATGAAAGGATTAGTGTTATGAATGAAGAGATTGAGAAGATTGATAAAAACAAGATATAAACACTTGTACTAAGACTAGATGACAAGAATGTCATCGGTACAAAATGGATATTCAGAAATAAACTGAATGAGAATGGAGAAGTGACCAGAAATAAAGCAAGACTAGTATGTGAGGGGTATGCACAAGAAGAAGGGATTGACTATGGAGAGACCTTTGTATCTATTGCTAGGCTAGAAGAAGTAAGAATATTACTTGCTTATGATGCATGTAAAGGTTTCAAGGTATATCAAATGGATGTCAAGTCTGAATTCCTAAATGGAATACTTGAAGAAGAGGTATACATTGAACGACTAGAAAGGTTTGTGGTTCCAGACAACAGGGACATGGTATGTAGATTACACAAAGCGTTGTATGGATTGAAACAAGCACCCCAAGCCTGGTATGAAATACTTCATTCCTATCTTATAAGTATTGGATTTGTAAGGACTAGTGAAAATAGTAATCTTTATTTAAAGGAAGATACTGATGCTAACATTTTGATTGCTGAGATATTTGTTGATGACATCATATTTGGAGGCAATGATATGCTATGAAAATCATTTGCAAATGAAATGAGAAAAGAGTTAGAGATGTCTATATTTGGAGAGATCAAGTTCTTTCTTGGTCTACAACTCATGGAACAAGATGAAGGTATTTTCATTACACAATCAAAATACATCAAGGAAGTGCTAAAAATATTCAAGATGGAAGAGTCCAAACTAGTTGGAACACTGATGGAAACTAGATCTAAGATGACAAAGGAGGACAAGTCATCAAAGGTAAATTAGACTTTGTACAGATCAATTATTAGAAAACTCACATATGTTGTACATACTAGACCAGATATTGCACATGCAGTAGGAATAGTTGCAAGATTTTCTGCTAATCCCAGGGAATCACATATGACTATTGTGAAAAGAATCCTAAGATATCTAAAGAATACTGAGGAATATGGCTTAGGGTATAGAAGAGAAGGAACATTTGAACTTAAGGTCTTTACCGACACTGATTGGACTGGAAATATTGATGACTGGAAGAGAACAACTTGAGGAGCATTCTTTATGGGTGATAGACTTGTCACATGGATCAACAAGAAACAAGGATGCATCTCTCAGTCAACTGCAGAAGCAGAGTATGTTGTTGCTGCTGCAAACTGCTCAAATATTGCATGGATCAAATAGTTACTGGAAGGTATGCATATGAAAATTCTTAAATGAGTAATTATCTATTGTGATAATACAAGTGCAATAAACATTTCCAAGAATCCATTCATGCATGCTAAAACAAAGTATATTTATATCAAGTATCATTATTTGAGAGAACAAGTTCAAGAAAAGGAGGTGATACTTGAGTATGTGCAATCAAAGGAACAATTAGCCAATATCTTCACCAAGCCACTGCCCAAGGATATATTTGAGTACTTGAGAAAGAGACTTGGTGTCAGACCCTTGTCTACTAGTTAGTAAAATGACTAGAAGGTTGCATCAACCTACATATTATCAAAATATCATTCATGTCGATGCAAGTAGCAAAATAGAATTCAAAGATAAATCTATACAAAGCAAGGTATTTATCTGCTCCGAGCACCAGATTTATTGTATTACCAATGGATTAGGAAATTAAAGGAGCATATTATGGATAGAAAGGATTTATTTGGCATTACTGTCAACAAAAATTGTTTGGAATTGTTGTCAAAGGGAGAGATTATATCCATTATCACTTCTTATCACTTTAGGGAGAGATTATATCCATGGGAAAGATTATACATCAAGGAGAGATTATATCCATCACATTACCCAAAGGGAAAGATGTAACAAGAAAGGGAGAATACATATAAAGGAAAAGAATTGATGAAAAGTGACATCAAAAGAAAAGAGAATAGTGAAAGGGAGAGAGTTTCACATAGAAAAGAACACACCACATCAGAGAAAAAAAGCTTCTACATCTATCCAGTAAAGGGATTGAAGATAGAAAGAAAGCTGTAAGAATCAAATCTAAGCTTATTTGAGCTTACCAAGGAATAGATATTTGTATCGGTTATAGTACATAAGATTGGTAGTTTGATGAACTTCAACTCTTATATTTCATATTTTATTAGTAATAATATAGTGTGATAATGTAGTGTGTTGCCATCAATGCCAAAGGGAGAGATTGATGAATTATAACTGATTGAATGTTTGAAGATGTTAAGTTGATGATCATGCAAGGCATTAAATCAGTTAATGTATTGTATTGTCATTGATGTCAACTTGATATAATCTATATGGTCATGGACATACTACCAAAGAATTCAAAGAATCGATGAATCAAAGGTTATACTATTAGTAATTCATATAAGTCAAGTATTCACAAAGTGACTGTATACACTGATGGAGTGCACACCGATGGAGAGAGTAAAAGAGAAAAGTCACAGAGTTACCCAACAAGAAAATGCACAACATTACCGATGAGCAAAGTCACAGTGTTTCCCGACGAGCAAAGCACAAAGTAACCTGACAGACAGAATTACAGTGTTGCCTGACAGATGGAGATCCTGAAGACAACTGAAGTCACACCGATGGAATAGTCAGTTATCACTGATGACTAACTAAAGTATTGACCAACAGAATAGAGAGTTCAAAAATGACAAAATGATTAGCTATCAAGAGCTAAAAATAGACTTAACTGATACTTATCATTGTTTTAATTGACAAGATAAAGCCGAGGATAAGTAAAGGATTTAAAGTTGCTTTGTCCAATTGGTAAGAAGATCTCTATGAGATAAAACTGGAGTTTTGTTTTAAATCTAATTAGCGAGAATTGTGGATCATGCCAAGAATAAAGAAAGCCAAGAAATGGTGAATCATGTCTATAAAGAGACAAACCCAAATCATTATGAAATGTGGGGTGAAGAGAAGAGAAAAAAGATGTTGAAGAGATTCTGAAGGAGAAAAAAGTCTTCATTCAGACCTGATCAAAAAGCTGAGGAAAGAGCTAGATTCTAGAGACACTGACGAAAACTGAGACAACATCATAGAGAACAATGTGGAGCAAAGTTATTGAATTGATTATATTGATCACAAAGGTAATACACTAACAATAGATCTGAAGATCTACAATTTAAGTTGTATGTGTGAACAGATCACTTTAGTGTTTCAGTTTAACCATTGAAGCATCAAGTCTCTTAACCGAGCAGGAATTAAAAGTCTTTTGTAATTGAGATACATCCCAAGGAGTATCAAAAAGTTTGATCATAGAAAGTAGCATTGGATATGCCTGATACCTATTGACAGGCCAAGTGAGTGTTTGAACAAGGATGGTAGCATTAGATGCCAGATACTAGATGACAAACTATCTTTTAAATCCTCTAACAAGGTCACATCTAACAATGTGTTTGTAACCTTTAACAGGGTTGGCTCTTAACCGAGCTCACTTCAGAAGAGTAAAAATTTGGGGTACCGGTCCCAGGGTTTTTTCCCTTAACAGGTTTTCCACATTAAAAATCCATGTGTTATGTATTTATGTTTCATTACTTTACTATTTTACATTTCACATATGCAATTATGGATTTATTGGTATACTCTAACTATTTACTATGTTCCAGTAAATGAAAGACTGCTTATCGGTAAACATATAGAAGAAGGTTTTACAAAGTATTTTGACAAGTAGAAAATTGTTATAAGTATTTCAAGGCATTCATCTTGTAGGAATGAGTATAAATAGAAACTTAAAAGTGGTAATAATTTTTAAGGGTTGATTTAAGGATTAATTTTTGAGGCCACTTATTCACCCCCACCCTCTCACTTATTACTAAGACATTAGAGCTATAAAACATGACAAAAGAAAAATATTCAGATTTGGTTCTTTAATCATATACATGTACTTTCACATTGTTGGTAAGGTTTCTAAGCTTTACCTAGATAGAATTAAACCTACCTTACCTTAGATTTCATTGAAAGATACATCTGAAAGCACTCTTAAGGATCATATGGATATGGAGATCAAGACATTCAGAATAAATATGCAGAAAAGGTTTAGAATACCTGAGAACATAGTTGAAAAATATAAGGACACTATATGTTTTATGGTGGAAATAGATTCTACATGCATGGAAGTAGTTGAACCTAGAACTAAATGGATTCATCCACTTGGTTATGAGGTAGATGACATATTCTGGAAGGATATGCACAAGTCCTTTTATCTATGCCTAATGATCCAAATGAGTCTATATGGGGCACATATAGAGAAAAGATAAGACAAGTTGATTTTGTCATGTACAGTGCAGAAAATAAGAGGAAAGCATCAAGGATTACCTCTAATATTCTAAAAATTCATGGTGTCACCCAAGAAGACCTAGATAAAGCTAGAGAAGCTAAAATTGCTAAGGAACTTGAGAGTACACCTGCAAAAGTCAAGACTGACAAATATGATGATATTCAAAATAGAAAAAGGAATAAGTCTAGAGAGAGCACCTCTGCACCCTCGACCACAATTGATCTAGAATCATCTCCGCCCTTTGTGCCAAGAAAGGTGATTAGAAGAATGAAGCAAATCTTCACAAGCCACCCATCCTTAAGGACAACTCGAAGCAAAGTAAAGAATACTCAAGCACCGATCTTGAGGTAGGATTCAGACCTAGTTTGGAAATTATGAGAACTAGAATCATTGATGAAG
This sequence comes from Thuja plicata, assembly GCA_018584345.1. NCBI lineage: Eukaryota > Viridiplantae > Streptophyta > Pinopsida > Cupressales > Cupressaceae > Thuja > Thuja plicata. The sequence goes on from MU226470.1 coordinate 2,597,794, forward strand.
GTGGGTTAGATTCAATTGAAAATGTCTATGATAAACATCAAGAGATTGATAAATTAGAAATACATTCTATGATTATCACACATATGATTAAGTTCAAAAGGTAAGTTTTGGAACTTAAGACAGTAATCCTTAATAAAATATGGAACATAATTGACTCATTGAAAAGAAAAGCTTTAGAAGAGGATATGAGGATAAGACAAATGACATTAGATGACCTCCTTACTATTTTTTCACTTGATGAGAATTTGATACTGTTGGATTTGGTAAAGTATCATCTAAGATCTAACACTAGAACTCTACATATAATGAATAAAGAGTATGAGTTGGTTGTAAAAGAGACTAAAAAAGCATTTGAGAAAGTGTTTTTGGATAGACACATGTACCCTTCAACTATTCCTACAACCAAAGTTACTCTAGTTCCCTTCAAGCAAGGAAAAGATTCAGAGATCCCTAATGTGCCTATTACAGGTCCTTTGGATTTTGCGCCTAAAGTATCAACACCCTCTGATATAGTTAAAGACACAGATGAAACTATTATGATAAATGATGTTGAGATAACCATGTCAACCTTAGATAATGATTTGAATAAGTTTGAAGAAGCCTTTGTGAGTACTAAAGAAGCTGATATTTTATGCAGTGATAAAGCTTCTTTGCAGGAGGATGAAATCCCAACTAATGACACTTTGGGACAGGTAATTGGAAAAGAAGATAAATCTAATGTGTCACCCTCTATTGAGATCCCAGTAAAGAGTGAATGTGTGGATGTAAGTCAGAATGCAATTTTTACTCCTTCTACCAAGCCATCTATTTCATTGTTGTCAAAGTTGACCCCTGAGATAGCAAGCCTAGATTCATGGGGAGAAGAATACCTTATCAAGATAAGTGTATTGGCTATGTAAAAATAAAAAAGAGAAGAAAGTAATGAGAAATCCTCCCTTTCTTGAATCAGTCATCATTTTAAACAACTTAGTGCCTGCACACAAGAAATTGGTAAATATTAAATCAGTTGATGATGTCAATAGTATTTTGTCAAGCTTCAAATAAAATTTTACAAGTCTAGTAGATTCAGCAAAAAAAACTAAAGAAGACAAGTACAATAAGGAAAGGCTGGATGAGTTAATAAATAATTTCTCATTAGATCTCAATTCACTGAAGATTGATCAAGGGATTTTGAAAGAGTTAGCAACAAAAGGTAGAAAACTGATAGCTAACTACATGGACAAAGATAAACTCACTTCAGAACATACCAAGAAGATTGAGGAAGAAAACATATTGATTGTAGCTATAAGAAAATCATTTGAAGACCCTTCTTAAGACATCAACATTTGTAACAACATCTACCAAGGGCAGTTAGATAAAATAGTGAAAGACAAGATAGATATTACCAATATAAGGGAAAGACAGACACAACTAAGAAATGCACTTGCGCCCTCCTTAGATGTGCTAAATCAAAAAATCAGGCATATTGATGCAACTATTGCTACATATTATAAAGTCCCATGCATGGCTTTGGTAAAGATGGAGAAACTCACCTATGCATTATGCACCCATCTTCAGACTTTAGATGCACTCAAGGTGTTTTGGCAGCAAGAAGTCAAAAACCTTCAGATTGCATATCCAGATGTGTACTCTAAGTAAGTACTTACAGACTTTAATTTTTTTTGGAACCTTTGTCATTATTTTCAAAGGGGGAGTATAGTGTATGAAGGAGAGTAGTGTATATATTTGAAGATATGATGTAAAGTATGAGGAGACTATATCAGTATAATTGTAGTTTTTTGTGTTAAGTCAAAGTTTAGAAACTTGGCCACATTCCTTTAATACCATTAATGACAAAGGGGGATATTGTTGGAAAGTTGACTTTACTATGTTTATATGACTATTTTTGTGTTTTCATTATGGAAAAAAATTCATATGGAGTTTTGACAGTCAGCTCATAAACTTTGAAGATCATAATTTGGCTAAGTATAGAAGACAATGCAGACAAAGATATACATGTTGATCAAAGCACTAGCACACATGAGTATGATCGAGTCATGGTATGAGCCTTCGTATATAATCTTTTGGATACATTTTTATGCTAATTATATATGTGCATGTTCAGATATGTCAGTATGGTGAAGTTATAGCAAGTCTAAGTGTCACTAGTAATTTAGCAGAACAAAGCATGGAGCCGACTATAGTTTTTGTTTAGCGTGTATTGATTTATTTTTTAATGGCTATGCACCTATTGTAATATGTTTGTAATAATTTTATTATAATTCATGTAAACATGCTTGAGCCAATTAATTTGGAAGCGTTGTGTATGTTGATTTTGGGCCGACTCGGTCTTAGTTTCAGTTGCGTCTATTAAAGCATGTATATATACTTGACATGCATTTTGGTATAGATGAGAAGAAAAGAGTATAGTAGAAGATATATACATGAGTAGTATGTATTAAATTAGTATGAGATAGAGCTCTACTAGAAGTTAGAGAATCAGTGCACAAAAGGAACTGATTAGACAATAGTGTCATAAGCAGCAGTTCACCTTTCAGATATTGTGTGTATTTGTTATCAGAAGGTTGTAGCCTTATTCTTATTGAGAAGTGAGCTCTAGTAGTGTGTCATCCACCTTTAACAGGGTTTTTTAGACTCCTAATAGAGTCATTGTACTCAACATTTTAATTCATTCTCCTAACAGGGCAAAGGAACTCTAACAAGTTCATAAGACTAGTGCAATTATTTGTGGGTACTAATTCCCACCTAGGTTTTCCTCTGATCAAGGTTTCCCCGTAAACATATCTTGTGTTATGTGTTATGGTTCATGTGCTTTGATTATTAATTCTTTTATCTATTCTATTGGGCCAAGTTTCAAGTTGCTGAATTATTATTAATTGTTGAACATTGATTCACCCCCCCTCTCAGTGTTTCCATTCTTAACATCTTATAGATGTCCTCATGGTAGTTTACCAGGATGACCTGACAACCTTCTCAAAAAGAGCAGAAGACCATTGTAGCCATTTGTAGAAGGTCTTAATCAAAGCACTAGAATATGGGATATCACTAAACCCAAAAAAGTGTCAATTTTCTGTTACTAAAGAGAAACTCTTAGGCCACATACTGTCAAAGGAAGGGGTAAGAATATATACAGAAAGAGTTGAAGATACTTAGAAAGTAATTTCTCCTAAAAACCTAAAAGGTGTACAGTAATTCATGGGACAAATCAATTCTGTCAGGAGATTTATTGAAAACTTTGCAGAGCTGGTAAAACCCATAGTCAAACTATTGAAAAAGGATGTGAAGTTTGAATGGAACCATGAGGCACAAGAAGCTTTGGAAAAAAATTAAACAAGCGATGTAAGAATCCCTTGTTCTAAGTTATCCTAATTATACTAAGCCTTTTTCTCTATTTACATTTGCATCTTTTCACACTATTGTAGCAATACTATTGTAGAAAGATGAGGAGCATTTTGAGCATCCTATAGAATTCTTCAGCAAATCACTGCAAGTAGCTAAATTAAAATGTTAATTGATGGAGAAACAAGTCTATGCTTTAGTGAAAGTAGTAAAATAATTTAGACCCTACTTAGTATGTGCTAAAGTAAATTCATATGTTCCCGATGCTACAGTAAAAGACATTTTGGTCCAAAGTGGAGTAAGAGGGAAAAAATGCAAGTGGATAAACAAAATTCAAGAGTTTAACTTGGAAATCCACATTACTAAGTTGGTAAGGGGATTGGGACTAGAAAAAATGATGACATAAGATAATTTGTTTCTAGTCCAAGTAAATAATGTCAAAACTTGTGGAGAAGTGATTACAAGTATTGAGATGCAGCCCTGGTATAATAAAATAATTTTTTTCCTCAAAAACCATAGTTGTCCAGAAGACTTGAATGAAAACCAAAGGAGAAGTCTGAGATTGCAAGCTCAGAAATATGTACTATTGAAGGATGACCTGTATTGGAAAAATAGAGATAGAATATTATTGTTATGTCTTGACAAAGGACAATCTGAAAAGATCTTGAAAGAAATGCATTCTGGTATGTGTGTAGGACACTACTTAGCCAAAGCAACAACTCATAAGATCTTAAGGGCTGGGTATTATTGACATTACTTGATTAAAAATGCCCATTATTTTGTGAGGAAATTGAACCATGTCAGATATTCTTCAATAAGATGAAGTTTTCAGGTGCCCTATTGTCGAATCCTATAGTTGTAGAAGCACCTTTTGCTATGTGGGGAATAGACTTTATTGGATAATTTGCAGAAAAATCAAGTGGGGGACATAGTTGGATTTTAGTTTCTACTGATTACTTTACCAAGTGGGTTGAGTAAATTCCAACTAAAAAGGCTACAAGCATAGTAGTGATTGACTTTCTGATGGATAATGTCATTACTAGGTTTGGTGTCCTTGTTAAACTAGTAATGGACAATGCAATATGCTTTAGATTAGAAGAGTTTATTGATTTTTTCTTTGACATGGGAATTGTAATATCATATTCATCCCCATAACATCTGCATGCTAATGGGAAAGCAGAATCCAGTAATAACAGTATTCTACAAATTTTGAAGAAGACCCTGAAAAGAAAAAAAAGGGCATGGGATGCAAAGTTGAATCTTTCCTTATGGGTAGATAAGATCACCATGAAAAGAGAAACAAGAAAGTCTCCTTTTGAATTAGTGTATGGTGTTCAATCCAAAATTCATGTAAACAATTTGTTTCCTATCTATAAATTCATCCAAGCTGAGGGATTAGAAGTCTCTGAGCCAATGCAAGAAAGAATGATTAAATTGGTAGAATTAGATGAGATGAGAAGAGATATCCAAAAGGAAAATACCAAATTTTAATCGAAAATGAAATATCTTTTTGATAAAAGGGCAAATGAAAGAAAATTCCAGCCTGGTGACTTGGTGCCAGAGCTAAATATAAGGGAAAGCATAAGAAATTTGAATCTTTGTGGTTAGGTCCCTACATGATCCATAAAAAAATTGGAAAGGATTAATATCTTCTTAGTAATATGATTGATGAAGAACATGAATTTCTAGTGCATGGACAATTTTTGAAAAATTTCTTCAATTGAATCTTTTTTCCATGTACAGTAGTGTTGTAGTTTATGTATAGGTGTGTTTTATTTCTGTTGTGTGTGTCTTTCTAAGTTGTGTGTTTTCTTTTGCAGTAGGTTAGAGTGGTTGTGGTATGCCTCTAAGAGATCTATAATTATTTCTATGAAATTTCATTTAAGCATCCTCAGATAGAGCCACTGTTGGGTATATTTTTAGTTTTTCTAAGTCTTGCTAAAAGTTTTGGTTCCTGGTGTCAGTTATGCTTAAAAATGTCAAGGTCTGTCCCATTGGACCATCAAATTTTCCTACAAGTGTCTGATTTCCCAGAAATTCAATACAAAATGGTTGAAAAACCTTAAACCCTCGGTCATTTGTGTCTTCTCCCTGGAAAAAATCCTATACCTTCTTGAGCTTGTTCTTATTCGAAGTTACTTTTGTCAAGTAACTTAAGGTTTTTTAAGACATGTTCTTTTACTCATTGCCTTTATCTCCAGATCTTGCAATAAGAACTAAATATTCCTTATGGTTTAGAGACTTGGCACAAGCTTGTATCTCTTAATCTCAAGTAAAAGGAATCTTCTCTAAATAATTTAGATATTAAGCATAGGAGGTCGACCTTGATCTAATCATGCTGTTGGCGTCTGATTGCTAGACAGAAGTGAAGTTTGATCAAAGATTCAAAGACTTGGCAACAACTGTGGATGCATTTTAATTGTGTGGATAGTGCTAGATCTCATGATTTAACCTCAGTTATAAGAAATCTTCAGCGATTCAGAGATAGCTTAGTCGTGTAATCTCGTAATCCAACCCGAGGTTAGCACAAAGTTTACTTTTCCTTTGTCATGTGATCTCCAGAAGAAATAAGAGTTAAGTGATTAATTGTGATATTTAGTGAGGATCATTGATCTCTTTTCAGATGAGAAGCTGACTCATGATCTCAAAAAAAATGGCAATATCAATCTTTTCTTTTGTGATTAAGCAATAGTCATAGATCTTGTTTTATTCTTTGATTGATCGTGTGGTTTACACGTGATCTCTAGATAAACCCCAAGGTTAGAAAATATTTCAGAGACTTGGAGATAAAGCTTGTCGTGTAATCTTTGGATAAACTTGTGTTTGAGACCAAGCTTAGTGAAGTTTATTCAGCGGTTTAGAGATAACTTAGTCGCTTGATCTCAAATTGAAAGTGTGGTTAAGAAGATAGTCTTGAGATTCAATGCAGACTGTTGGATCAAAGAAGAATAAAGGGTTGCCGTGTAATCTCAGGAAGAATTGGTAATATACAAAAAGATTATGAGACTTAGCGCTGACCATTGATGTGATCAAAATATGAGGGCTAGCGTGTGATCTCTAGATTTAACCTGAATTACAAGAATTATTCAGTGAATTAGAGATTCATTTAGTCACTGAATCTCTAGAAGAACTATGGTCAAGTATGGTTAAATCAGAGCCAAGTTAGGTTTTCCATAAATGAATATAAGTCATTGATCAAGACAAAGATGTGTGTCTGGTACTAAGTCGCTAGAAGAAGTCAAAAATCCATGGTTTAAACAATGCTTAAGAGGTAATAAGATAATATGCAGACATGTGTTTAAGTGGCTAAGAGATTTGTAGTGTTCGTGAAGTCTCCAAATAAACTTAGGGTTAAGCAGACCTTTCAGCGATTTAGAGATAGCATTTATCTTTGAATCTACAGACTTTACTAGAGTTAGCCCAAATATTGATATTGTGAGATAAAGCTTGTTGCGTAATCTCAGAACAAATGTGAGGCCCATCCCGGACCCCATCATAGTTTCTAGTTCTTTCTTATGATAGACTCAGCATATGATACTTTACTTTTGATGTTTTATGATGAACATTATGGACCTTATTATGTTTTCTGGATTGGACATTTATTTTGAGATTATAAATTCAGAAAAACTCATTATGATTATATTATGGTTATTGTAGAGATTTAGATTTATCTAATTTAAATGTTGAATTTCAATTTAATTGTAATGTGAATTTTATCTTATGAAATGTTTAGGATGTGAATTACGTAATCTTGTGACTTTTTGTAACAACATAGTATATGGATGTTGTTCGAATGTTCTAAATAATATTTATCTTTTATGATGTATATTTATTTTCTCAGACTACTGATATTTGAATTGAGTGTGCAGGTGAGAAACCATGGTATTTTATTCGGGGAACCAAACAAAGGGAATTGTGAACTCTGTTTAAGCCAAGGTTGCGTCTAATAGAAGACAAAACCTCGTTG
>MU226470.1:2608998-2669746 GCA_018584345.1 Thuja plicata
ACTTTCTCATCATTCCAAGCATTAAATAAACTTCCTATAAACTTCCTCAACCAATCTGGGTTGGTTGGAAGGCTTAGTTAAGTCTAAAAACATTAAAACACCATTTTCCCTCCTAAATGCACATAACTGTTGGAATTCAAATATTTGAATTTTCAACTTACATTTTATTGCATATTTAATATTAAAAACCTATTAACTTCTATCTCAATTAATTTATTATTTATTCTAGGACCTAATTGACTCCCCTAAACAACTTTAGATCCCATTTGGCACTATTGGCCACCCTTACATGGTTTTGGTCCTAAGTCCTTTGCCAAGACTTCTAGGACTTATAATATTTAAATTAAATTTTTTATTACATATTGCCATTATTGGCCTCAACATATCCCAATTTACTTTTAGGAATTCTTTAGATCCACTACCTCCATTTGGTTCCAAGGTGGACTTAGGTGTTTGGAGAAGTGCTCCTGCACCACAAACCCACTACAGTTATGGATTAGGGTTTGGAACTATACTTAAAATGAGAATGAATTCTATGGCTTGGAGAACTAGATAGTGCATCCACTTCTAGAATTAATGGGCCTAAATCTGATCAGGCTATCAGTCAGAACACTTTAGCTTCTAAGACCTTTCCAATACATATAAAAATGGCCAAGAGATCACAATTGGGGTGACTTATACTATGAGAAGACCTATACCATAATTAGGGTTTATGGATGTTCCCAGTCCCCACATATACTTCCAAAGTATGTGCCTCCAAGAGTGGATTTGATAGAGTTTATCAGGCAGCTTATGTGGATAGATAAGGAGTATTTCGCTCCTCATAGAAAATGCACCTTCAGCCCAAGACAATTCAAGGTAGTTGACTTTACTATTTGTAAAAGGGCCATGGATGCATTGAATAAATGGTTATGCCAATACAGGATGAGCATGGCCTTGTTTAGGTATGTACATCCAGAAGGTTTTATCAAGGGTGCTAAGAAGCTTCTAACCCCAAGCATCAATCCTATTAAAGAGCATGAAGAATGTGTCGAGGAAGACCTCAATAGAAATTGTTAGGATTAATGGGAAGTATGTACTGAGATGGGAGGGGTGAATTAGTACCTATAAAACTTTTGTATCCTTTATCAATTAACCTTTGTAATCAATTGTATATCCATTCAATCTGATCTATACTATCTTGATGTGAATTATATCAATTCATAACATTAACATACATGTGAATATTCATAGAAACATTCATGAAACTAATTTGACACATAACACAAGATATGATATCACAGAAAACTCCTGTAAGGAAGTAAAAACTGTGGTGGGGATAGCACCCACAAAATCTTCACTATCTGCAGATTGGAAGGGGCTGGTTAAGGCTTACAATTTGATCACTTCTGGTGATTTACCCTATTAAGAGTATTAGTGAATACTTGTTAAAGTCTACTCTATTAAGAGCTTTAGCAACACTATTGAGTGTGCACCCAATTAAGAGATTTGTTGTTGGACTGTTAAATCCACCTTCCTTGAAAGGATTTTTACACTTTTCTCCACTTGTTAGAATGATAAAAAATTACAAATTGACCTGGTAAATGCAATCTCCTATTTATGATATAGAACCAATTTAGTTTACATGAAAAAGATTGTCACCTAATTGTGATTGAATAATACCTTTGATTCTCGGTATCCTCTATTCTTGGTTCTAATAACCAAATTCACCTTTTGGTGTTCTTATTCTTGAAACTCTCAATCTGATCCATAGATGTGCTCGTTGGCTTCATTCATCTTCTTCTCTATATTCAAATCATCATTAATGAATGATTGCATTGTCTATTTATAAGATGAATTGACATCATCAAGTTTTGATAAAAACAAGGTTAACTCTAAGATCAGGTTTACAACTTGTACCAAGATCTCCTAGTCTATGTGTTTTAAATCAGTTAGACTGATTAAAGAACTTACATTCATGTTTCTTATCCCTAAAGAAATGTATTTAAAAACAAATAAATATCCTATAAATAGAATAAGCTTGCTTTATCTGATGTGGAAGTCAGATCCACTTTTTACGGGCTGCAACTGAATTTCAGTTATGCTCTGACTATCTTTTGGTTTTGTTCTTTTGGTTTCTCTTTAACTGTCTCATCGGTTTGCACTGTATCTTTCATGTCGGGTTCCTCTTTCAGATTCCTCTTGATCTTTCTGAATGGAAAATTCAGTTTACACACTAAGTTGTGTCATCGGTCTTCTTTGCACTTAGTCATCTTCCATGATCTCTTTCTATTTGATCTTCAGTTTTCTCTTGTCCTATCTTTCGGTGTATGCTTACCAAAAGTGTTGTTTGCATACTAATGGAAAATTAATGTCATCAATCTCCCCCTTTGACATTAGTATCAAAAACTGATATGTGCAAAAGACTAACAAAATTTTAAGTATATACAACATATATAATCCTTAGTCATTTTAATGACTCCCCCTATGTATATGCTGGTATGTCTGTACATATGATATTTTTACTCATACATATACATATTTACCATTTTCCCATCTGAATGAATGAAATTACATATTATTTTCCCTTTTATTTTGTACTCATATCATTTTCCCCCTTTTTTGATATTAAGGGAAAAGGTCTTTACCTTAGAGCTTATCAAAAATATGGGAGTGTGAAGACTTTGTGTTTTCCATCATTGTCTCATATTGTTATTTTAGATTCTCCAAAGCCATGTTCTCAAGTGTGATCTTTTAGTGCATATCATAGATGTTTTCTTTTATAGACATCTTGGGGGTTGCTGTGAGTTGCCTTGCTGAACTGATATGTTGTTGGAGTAGTGTAAGTTTTATTAGAAGTTGAGATTGGAGCTCAGTTACTTCTTCCCTAAAGTGTGTCTCTGCTTCCCATAGTTCCTGCCTTAACCATTTTATCTCTATGATCTTCTCATAATGCAATTTAACTACATTGTCTCCATCAGTGGTTAGGCTACTAGCACTATTTGCTAGATCTGTATCTAGCTTTTCTATGTTGTCACTATTCTCTTTAGTGAACTTTTCTATTGTGCTCAATTTTTGAATCAAGGTTATAGCTTCAAATATTATTGGATCTAATTCAGTGATGAATTATGATAGCTTTACCTTATTGACCGCCACTTCTTGGCTGATGTTTTCAATGAGCTTCTACTAGTACTTCAACTCTTCTCTCTCCTTAATTGCCTTCTCAGTGTCAATATTTTGAGTTGTTATTGCATCAGTGAGAGTTTCTAATTGATCTAGAATTGTCTTGTTATGATCAATATCAACATCGGGTACAATCTAGTGTAATATGTCCCATGTTCTTTCCAGTACCATGGAGTCCTTGTGTTGTTTCTTCATCTTCTCCTATAATGCCTTTCTTTGGCATATTTCTCCATATTATTGTAGTGCTTCAAAATCAAGTCTAGATGGGTCACACTTTGGTATTTCTATAAGTTCATCCAAGGTGACTTCCATCTCATTCTTCTTCTTCTTCTTCTGTGAATCACTAGAATGTAACACCATCGCCAATTTCTCATCTTTCTTAGTTGTTCTTGATGAGGTGACATGTTGTGCTTCTTTTTGCTACTTGGTGTCGGTTTCATCTTGTTGGGTGTTTGTAGACATCTCCACATTCACCTTCACATCATCGGTAGAAATTTTTTTGGTTTCCTTAGAAGTGCCATCTTTAGGTTTATCTCCTTCATCGGTGTCCTTAGCTTCATTATTCTTTGTGTCTATATTCTTCTTTGTGGTGTCTGCATCTTGTTGTTGTGAATCTCCTCCAGTAACCTTATTAGTGTCGGTTACATTTTGAGTGGCTCCTATGTCTTGATGACCATCAATGTTATCTTTCTTTTCTTCTTCCCCTGCATCCTTGGTAGTATCCTTTTTAGGTGACTTTCTTGATTCTTGCGTGATATTGATATCTTGTATCAATATTGGCATGTTGCCTAGAATAGTTACTTGTGTAGCATCAACTATTTTTTCCTGCTCATCGGTTTTTTCCTTTGCAATAGTGACATCTTCATCTTTATTTACTTCCTCTGCTAGGTCATCATTAATGTTAATGAAATCAGTATCCACAATGTTGTCATTTGTGGTGTCTGGCCATGATTCATCTACAACATATGCATTCTTATTTCTGGTGTATCATCTCCTGCCTTATCTAACTCAATAGATGTGTCATCTTGAGTAACTTTTATTAAGACTTGTTCAACATCTTTCTTGGGGATTTCATCCTCAGTAGGTCTGTTTTAGAATCTTACACCATTTCTTATGGCTATCTTGTTCAAGTTATATAAGCTTTCCTTCAAGAAATTTATATTCTCTCAACTTTGGTGAGAACTCCTTTTTTTACTTCTCCATCATCTCATCTATTTCTACCTTCTTTGATTCAGGTGGCATGAGAGTAACAAGTACTCTTTATCATATTTCTTTCTCATTTTTCAAAGAAAATTTCCATCTGGAGTATAGTCTATCTAATAGTTCTCTTGGTACATGATTGCCTTCAAACTGAATCGGTTCATATTTAAACTTGTACATTTTTTCTATAATGGTGTCTTCAACTTTTTCCTGATCTTCTGGATCTAGTTTCAGCCATATTGTAATCTTTGAACCTATAATAGATCCTGAGTTTGCAATAGATTTACAAATGTCATCAATAGATTTAGGAGCTTGCACCTTGACACTTTCTTCCTCTACAACTTCATCTTTCTTGGTATCTTCTATATCCTCTTGAGTTCTGATGAACTTCCTTCCTATTTTGTTTTTCCCTCTCTTCGGTGTGGTTGCTTTCCTTTTGTATGGCTTGACCTTTCCTTTCTTTAAAGGTGAAGGAGTAGAATCCTTTGATGTTTGGATTCTTGGCCTAGAAGTAGCAGTTTTCCTTGGCTTCTTAGATGGTGGAGGAGGTGGTGTTGGTACCCTAAATTTTGAGAATTTAGAAGTCCCAATCCATTATCAAGAAAGAAAGTTTCTCCATACTAAAAAAATCAAAGGAAGGAAGCTTTATGACACAAATAAATAGAACTAACTAATCAAAGCCTTCAGAAAATGCTAGAATTTTGACCTTCTACAAAGATGATGCCGAAAGAGGATGAAGATGGTCAAATTTTAAAAATCTAAAAACTTCCCAGTTTGGGAAATCAAATTTCCTATCTCAAAAAGAAATATTAGATTTTCATGAGGTGTTTTGGATTTTTGGCCAAAGCGAAATCCAAAATTTAGGTAGTTATTTTTTACTTATTTTATTGGTTTTTCAAAATAATTTGTAATAAGGGTTATGTCTTTTCACCCTAAAGAGGTGTGAAATCCACTCTTGAACACATATATATACATAATGTAAAGAGACAAGAATATGATATATATATTTTTAATTGGATAGAATTTGATCACAACTACAACATGGATTTTGATGTACTATTTTTTCAACATTAATAAAGATAAGTGCTCTTCTTTTTACTTGTGGTTATAAGTTATATATTTTCAATTAGTCTTTCAGATATTATATTTTATAGAGTGTTTCATTGTGTTAAATTCCCTGTTTATCATAATTCCAAATTAATATATATATAGTTTAAATATCAATTGATAGATCTATGTATCTTCTCTTGTTTTTATCAGTCTCTTAATTTGAGTTAAATTCGATAACATTAGCTATATAGATTGATTTGAATTATAAGTCAAGTGGAAGCCTGTGAAGTGATAGTCTCGCTTTATTAAAATCAAGTTTTTAAAACTGTCTACGATTGTACATAGGATTGAGAATTTTCTGACTCTATAGCCCAAGTATTTAGAAGGCACTGATCTAATCATTATTTGGAAATCATCATTTGGTTCATACTTTGTAGTTTGTATATTTTTTAATTATTATTTCAAAAGCATTACTTTTCAGTCCTTAGTATAATCCATTTTAGTCAAGCTTTATAAAGTAGAGATTATAAGGAGAGTTTTTTGCTTTCTTCCAAGGATCATTCACCACCTTTGGAGGAACTTTGTTTTGTGTACATAGTGGTGCGACATAGAAAATTTGATAGTTCAAAGTGAAATCAGGCCTACCAGCCTTGGCTTGATTAAGCCAAAATTGCAGAGGTATCAAGTGGTGCATCACCATTATACCTATCAGTTTCCCAAAAGTGATCCATCATTTTTGGGCACAAACAAATTGGCAACTCTACTGGGTAGTTGTCTATGAAAGACAATGTTGAAGATTTCCTAGAAGATTTGGTGATTTAATTAAGACTTGACTGGAGATAAGAGCTCAGATAACAGTAATTTTTTTCCTTCTAGAAAGAAAGTGGTGACTCTATTTAACAAAACATTTCAGTCAATGACTCTACTGAGGGAGACGACCTAGAAGGAGATAAGTAAAGTTTTCCTCTTCAAAGAGGTGGTGACTCTATTGAAAATAACCTAATGTATAAAGAAAGAAGTTACTACAAATTCAGATATTTAGTATGTACCAGAATACATATTCACATAAAGTATCAAACTTTTGTGACCCAAGACCAAAATTTATTATTGAAGTATATAGACCATTGAGTTTTGATAACATCCCTGGTGGTCAGAAATATTTTCCTCTTAAACTAAAAAAAAATAGGTTCCAAAATTTTGTGGAGATGGACCCGAATCACCAACGGAGCATTTGCAGGCATTTTGTAAATTTATTGTAGATTGTCATGTCTATGCAGAAGATGTGATTATGAAACTATTTGTAAGATCATTGATAAATCATGCAGGTTTAATTTTTAGTATGACACTTGAACAAAGTATATCATCATGGAGAGAGTTTGAGAAATGGTTTCTTGATATTTTTCATGATGCAAGTGAAGATGATATGCATTATGAATAGGACAAGATTCAGGGTCACAATATAGAAGAGGAATCTTACATGTCTCCACTTGATGCATTTTTTAGCTTAGAGAGATTTGATGGGGATTCTTCTACTTATTTTTTGATAAGAACAGTGGACATTCTTCGAGAAATACCTTCAAACATTATGCCTCCACAAAAATAAATCATGAGAAAGGTCAAAAAATTGGGAATTACATCAGATGATCCTTCTGTAAAGTTCCTTGTCCATATATTAGAAGAACATGGTGAAGACAGAAAAAGGGAGGCTATTGCTCATATTGAATAAGGCCTTGTGCTTGATGATTATCTTGGTGAGGAAGATGAATGCACTAGTCATACAGAAGATAAAGAAGAATCCATTCCTAAGAACCATAATAATACTTGTGATGACATGGAGGATAAAAACTCATATCAGATTGAAGAATAATTTGTACATGATGAGATGTGTATGGAAACATGTATCAATGACCATGATGATGAGGAAGAAAAACTTCTCAGTACAAGAGAATTTTCAGCTTTGTTAGACATGGAATATCAAAAACATATTGAGAAGAGTGGTCATTTTTTTATTTCATGAAGCTAAGAAAGTTAATGGACTAGTATATATTCAAGGAGTACTAGATGAAGGAGATGATAAATTCCAAAAATCAAATAATGGAGATGAAATAGAACAACATACAATATATAAACAAGAAGAAGTTTTAGATGAAAGCTCTCATGAAGATATGCCCAAGCTCTCTATGTTCCTAAATTCATTGGAAGAAAAAGAAGATATGCTTGAGTTCTCTATGTTCCTGCATCTATTGTTTGAAGAGGAAGTAGAGGAAGATATGTTTATGCCCTTGAATCTATCAGTTGAAGAATATTTTCTATGCAATCAAGTCCATCAACATCGTGATAAAGACAGTGGGCCTAGTGATCATTTTGAAGATGATGAAACTCAAAATATGTATGGGGAAGTGTATTTAGAAAGTGAGACATGTATTATCTCATCCTATGAGTAGAAGTTATATCAAACATATGAAGATGAGATGGAATAAAATAGACATAATAAGGAGAATGTGTTGAATATTAGTTCTAAAAATTATCCGAGTATCCTATCTGATCAAATTCTTGATAAGAATGAAGTTCCTGAATGTGAGTTATCTCCAAATCCTTTTTGTAAAGAGAAACAACATCTTGAGTATAGGGAAGATTGTGTATGTAAAGGCATCCATGCAGAAGAGCTTAATCTAGTTACTTGTAGGGTTGATCAAATGCATGGGGGTCTTCTATTTAGCAAGGACTACAGTGCACCTACTAACTTTTCTAAAGGTAAACAAAAGTCAAAGCATGTTAATAAATCAATGAATATTTTCCATGAGAATGGTGGCATCATATTAGGGAGATCCAAAGTATTACATGATTAGAATTATGTGTTCGATAGACAAAAGAAGTAGTGTTCATTTTTGGGGGGCTTGGGGCCACCCAATTTCACTTTGCATCAGATTAGGTGTGGATACTTGCTCTGCTTCTAAAGAGATAGCTGGAATCTCGCTATGCACAAAGGGAGCATACGTCCCTAGAAAGAGCCACTATTGGTACCCTAAATTTTGAGAATTTAGAAGTCCCAATCCATTATCAAGAAATAAAGTTTCTCCATACTAAAAAATCAAAGGAACGAAGCTTTATGACACAAATAAATAGAACTAACTAATCGAAGCCTTTAGAAAATGATGGAATTTTGACCTGCTACAAAGATGATGCCAACAAAGGATGAAGCTGGTCGAATTTTAAAAATCTAAAATTGACCAAGTTCGGGAAATCAAATTTTCTATCTCCAAAAGACATATTAGATTTTCATGAGGTGTTTTGGATTTTTGGCCAAAGCCAAATCCGAAAGTTAGGTAGTTATTGTTTAGTTATTTTATTATTTTTTCAAAATAATTTGTAATAAGGGTTATGTCTTTTCACCCTAAAGAGGTGTGAAAGCCACTCAAACACACACACACACACACACACACACACATATATATAATGTAAAGAGATAAGAATATGATATATATATTTTTAATTAGATAGAATTTGATCACAACTACAACATGACTCTGATGTACTATTTTTTCAACATTATTAAAGATAAGTGCTCTTCTTTTTACTTGTGGTTATAAGTTATATATTTTCAATTAGTCTTTTAGATATTCTATTTTATAGAGTGTTTCATTATGTTGAATTCCCTAATTATTTTATATATATATATATATATATATATATATATAGTTTATATATAAATTGAAAGATCTGCGTATCTTCTCTTATTTTTATTGGTCTCTTAATTTGAGTTAAATTCGATAGGGTTAGCTATATAGATTGATTTGAATTATAAGTCAAGTGGAAGCCTATGAAGTGATAGTCTCACTTTATTAAAAGCAAATTTTTAAAACTATCTCTGATTGTATGTAGGATTGAGAATTTTCTGACTCTATAGCCCAAGTATTTAGAAGGCACTAATCTAATCATTGTTTGGGAATCGTCATTTGGTTCATACTTTGTAGTTTGTAAATTATTTAATTATTATTTCAAAAGAATTACTTTTCAGTCCTTAGTATAATCCATTTTAGTCAAGTTTTATAAAGTAGAGATTATAAGGAGATTTGTTGCTTTCCTCCAAGGATCATTCACCACCTTTGGAGGAACATTGTTTTGTGTACGCAGTGGTGCAACATAGAAAACTTGATAGTTCAAAGTGAAATCAGGCCTACCAGCCTTGGCTTGATTAAACCAAATTTGTAGAGGTATCAAGTGGTGCATCACCATTATACCTGTCAATTGGCCAAAAGTGATCCGTCATTTTTGGGCACAAACAGGTGGCAAATTTGACTCTATTTCCTCAGAGTCATTCTTTTCCTTAGTTTTATCGATAGATAATTGTTCTTCGGTTTCTTCCTCCTGTTCAAAATTTTCATCCTATTCAGCTTCTTCCTCAGTTGTCGAAAAAATTTTCTTGAGATTCTTCACCATCTTGTCCTTCAATCTGACAATTTTCTTAACAACTAGGCCAGATTTTATTCTTGTCTTGGCCTCCTAATATGTTCCAAATTTGGGTTGTTTCTTATCCAATGGTTCATTGATCAAGGCCTCAATTGCCTTAGTTGCAAGATCAATGTTTAGCTCATACTCCAATGGTTGTAACCATGTTGTCCTTGGTACAAAAGGCTTAATATATATTGTCTGTATCAACCATGAAACTTATCTCATCCTTATACTTCTCAATGAGTTGCTCGTGGATTCTTACCCTCTTTTGCATTTGGTCTTTGAATACATTTAAGTATTCATCCATGACTGTTTCAAAGTTATCTCCCAGTGTGGCTATGTGCTCACTGATTTGCATGATGACCAGTTTGGTGTTGTCCCATTTTGCATCTCCTATTGATGGGAATGTTTCTTGAAAGTAGAAGAAAATACACATTATGAGTGAGCCAAACTTACATGTGTTTGACTTTGCATTCCTGATTGTCTTTAAATTATCTTTCAACTGATTCAGTAGTAGTTCAGATAAGTCCAACTGTGTTCCTTTCTTCACAATCTTATATGTTGTGTCCACTGCACCTGATGCTATGTTATTCAACCTTCTTGCTTGGAAGAATTTGTAACCTAGAATGCATGCACCGAACTTGATCTCATCATCAGTTATGGTGGTAACTTTCAGTCCTCTGCCATTCTATTTGGCTCCTATCATCTTTTCAGTCTTGGCCTTAGGTGGATGCTCTAATTCCTTTACTTTCTCTATTACGGGGTAACCGATGATCACATGGATGACATCTTGGGTTATCACCTTCGGTTCATCAAGCCATAGCTTTTTGTTATGCATTTGGCTTAGCACTAACTGAATCCATTTGGTTTTGAAAACCTTCGAGAACATTAGGGAATTGGTGAGACCTTTTACTTCTATATTCTTGTGTTCATATTTTAGTGTTCCATCTTCATTGCACAACTTCTTATAAGCTTCTTCAACTTCTAAAGTTCCTATCTCTCCAATCTTGCAGTGTACGAAAGATTGAATTTCTTCCACGAGTAAAACCCTATCTGATATGCATGAAAATGCTCCAGTGTCATCAGGTTGTGAGGAAACCTCAGGATGGATCTTGTAGTTAGGTTCCTTAGATGCCAAATTCTTGATGAGCTTGAACTCTTCCTTCCTTATGTTCTTGGATTTCATGGTTCTTGATGTCGAGGCCATTTTCATAAATTTAGGGCTTCCTATGAAATGTGTAAGAACAGAGTTGTCAGTTCTATAGTACTTACTATTTACCCTTGCAAATATTTCTAAACTACTTTGGAGTGTTTTGTATCAATTTGTGGTCACTCTGTGCTTCAGTCATTTTTTGCTCAAAAATCACCTTGGTCACTCTACTCTGGTCATCATGAACAATGAGTTGTTTCATTGCCCTATTTAGATTTGTTTCCCTAAAATGTGTTTTATAAATTCTTACCAACTCCTCATTGTATGAAGACGGAGTTCATTGGTGAAGACTTCACTTTCCTTCGGTGACAATCATAACAATTCAGAGCAGTCGTTATTCCTTCTGCCTTTACCGACGGGTTTCGTTGTCGCAAACAACTTGTTCACTTTGATTGTTTACCAACAAGGCTTAGTTTATACTTAGAAACTTTTCTTTCTACTGACACTTCTTGATAAGTGTATGCAGTCTTAGCTTTAAGTATATACCGACGGGTTTCAGTATGTATACTCGAGAGCATAGTTATCATAGATTTGAACAAGTAATACCATGATGCATCTTTACTTATGCTAATTTGGCATTATATCAACATATTATGGAACTAATGTAAAATAATAGCTTGGGTAATGCAGTTCCATACTTACTTGTTCTATATAGGTGGGGGTGGTGATGTCACCAGATCCATTGGATGGGGTGTCACCATTTTCATTGCTTGGTCCAGCTTCATCATTTATTGAATCTTTTCTCCACATTTTTTCTCTTGCTCTGCTGATATATTCAATGGTGTTTCCATTGGGACATGTACTTATCTCTGTCATTCGGTCTCTATAGTCTTTCTTGAGATGACCAACTTTATGACAGTGTAAGCATGCCATTCTAGGGCTAGTCCAGCCTCTAGACTTTCTTGTCCACTATCTCATAAAATTTGCAGCAATGTTACCATATCTTCCACATGTTTTACAATTTGTCCAAGTATTTTAATCTCATACATACTAATTACCGACTCTCTTTAGTTGATAGAGATTTTCTTGACCTTTAGGCTTCCATGCTTCCCTTTTCTTTTTACAACATTCAAGAGTTGTGTGCCCATTCATTTTGCAAGTAGGATAGTATTTGTCCATGTAGGTTTCCTTCTTTGGTTGTTTCATCTCATACTTACATTCATATGCTTTATGTCCTTTCTTGTTACATTTATAACAAAATCCTATGAATGAAGATGTAGATTTAGGAATACCTTTCATTTTTCCTCTCCATACATTTGATGTATGGCCTTGCTTTACATAGTGATTGCATGTCAGCTTTCTTGGTCTTGGATTTTAATAGACATTCTTTGGATTATTTTGATTTGATGATTCTCCATTCTCGATAAAACCTAGATCATTGTTGTTGTTGACTCTTCATTGTCCTTCAAGGAAATCATCCATTTTTTAATTTCTTTCTTCAGCTTTCTTAATAATTTCATTATGCTATTGTTGAATTCTTATTTTAGGTTTCAACTTTTCATTCTCATCCCTCAGTTCACCGATAGCTTCTATTCTTTCAATGAGTTCAAGATTTATTTTGTTTTCTTCTTGACTCATAAGAATAATCTGATTTGTA
Source organism: Thuja plicata (assembly GCA_018584345.1). Lineage (NCBI taxonomy): Eukaryota > Viridiplantae > Streptophyta > Pinopsida > Cupressales > Cupressaceae > Thuja > Thuja plicata. The sequence goes on from MU226470.1 coordinate 2,621,670, forward strand.
ATCTCATGGTGATGCTCTGTAAGTCTTTGTATTTCAAACTCTTTTTCTTGTAGCTTTTTTTTGATATTTCTTCTATCATCAATATCTAGTTTTCTTTCTTGCTCAGCTTGTCTATCATTGTTCATGACATCAATCATCCTTACCATCTATGTCTCTTAACCAATTTGCAGAGATTTAACTTGTCTAGCTAGATGTAGATTGATTTCAGTTAGGTTTGTGATGCTTTCTTTGATGTATCTAATGCTTTGCTTGGAGTTGATCCTAAAGACTCAAAGAAATTTGGTATCTCTTCCTCATGATAATCTATCTCATTATAGCGAGATGTCATATTCTTTCTTTCATCTAGCAGCTATCTCATATTGATTCTAGCTTCTTTATAATATTCATAGAACATCTAAATTTAAAGCTTCTTATTCTCAACATTTTTATCAAGTCTGTACTTCTCCATTGTATGATCTTTTCTCTTAGGCCTTTAATCTTTCCAAGAAGAGACTTATCTCTAATACCAATTGTTGGGATTAATGGGAAGTATGTACTGAGAGGGGAGGGGTGAATCAGTACCTCTAAAAATTTTGTATCCTTTATCAATTAACCTTTGTAATCAATTGTATATCCATTCAATCTGATCTATACTATCTTGATGTGAATTATATCAATTCATAACATTAACATACATGTGAACATTCATAGAAACATTCATGAAAGTAATTTAACACATAACACAAGATATGATATTGTAGAAAACTTCTGTAAGGAAGTAAAAACTACGGTGGGGATGTCACCCACAAAATCTTCACTATTTGCAGATTGGAAGGGGCTGGTTAAGGCTTACAATTTGATCACTTCTAATGATCTACCCTATTAAGAGTATCGATGGAGACCTATTAAAGTCTACTCTGTTAAGAGATTTAGTAACACTATTGAGTGCGCACTCAGTTAAGAGATTTGTTGTTGGACTATTAAATCCACCTTCATTGAAAGGATTTTTACACTTTGCTCCACTTGTTAGAATGATAGAAAATTACAAATTGACCCGGTAAATGCAATCTCCTATTGCTGATATAGATCCAATTTAGTCTACATGAAAAATATTATCACCTAATTGTGATTGAATAATACCTCTGATTCTTGGTATCCTTTGTTCTTGGTTCTGATAACCAAATTCACCTTTTAATGTTCTTGTTCTTGAAACTCTCAATCTGATCCATAGATGTGATCATTGGATTCACTCATCTTCTCCTCTATATTCAAATCATCATTAATGAATGATTGCATCATCTATAAATATAAGATGGATGAACATCATCAAGTTTCAATAAAAACAATGTTAACTCTAAGATCAGGTTTACAACTTGTACCTAGATCTCCTAGTTAGTGTGTTTTAAATCAGTTAGACTGATTAAAGAACTTACATTTGTTGTTTCTTTTCCCTAAAGAAATGGATTTAAAAACAAATAAAATTCCTATAAATAGAATAAGATTTCTTTATCTGATGTGGAAGTCAGATCCACTTTTTGCAGGCTACAACTAATCTTTGATTATGCTCTAACTGTCATTCAGTTTTGTTCTGTTGGTTGCTCTTTAACTGTCTCATTGGTCTGCACTATATCCTGCATGTTGGGTTCCTCTATTGGATTCCTCTTTATCTTTCTAATTTTCAATTTTGGTTTACACACTAAGTTGTGTCATTGGTCTTCATTGCACTCAGTCATCTTTGGTGATCTCTTTCTATCTGGTCTTTGGTTTGCTCTTGTCCTGTCTTTCGGTGTATGCTTACCGAAAGTTTTATTTACATAATAATGGAAAAAGGGCCATGGATGCAGTGCAAAAATGGCTAGGCCAATACAGGATGAGCATGGCCTTGTATAGGTATGTAGATCTGAAAGGTTTTATCAAGGGTGCTAAGAAGTTGCTAACCCCAAGCATCATCGCTATCAAAGAGCATGAAGAATGTGTTGAGGAATACCTCATCATAAATCTCTTGGAAGATGAAGAGGCAATGAAGAGGTACACAATACCAAGAAATAATATCCTTGGAGAAACAAATAAAGAAGGAAGGGATCCATTTTGGAAGTTTCTTCCCAGGAGTGCCTTATTTTCAAAGACTCTAAAAAATGATTGAGTCTTATCATACTTTGTATAATCAACTTGAGGGGTTGATTGAGGACAAGGAAAGAGGCTTGGAGAATCACTTTTCCTTTGAGTATGAAGATGATAGTGAGGGAGGATACCCAATAATATCCCTCCTCATGTGAATCGACCACCTACTATAGAACAAAGCATAGAAGTGGACCTTACAGAGGTTCCTCATACTGATGTGACACATGAGCCCCCAAGGAAAAAACAAAGAGTAGAACAAGGGGAGACATCTCAAGCTCAGACCTAGGGAAAGAAAAGGGACAAAGTGAGTGCCCTGATCACTAGTGATAGACAGTACCACCATCAGCTGAGAAAGAAGATCAGAGAAGGGAAGAAATTGGAAAAAGATATCCAAGAAGAAGTGGAGTTGCCTCTTTAGTTATGTCAATATTAGAGAGAGCTCCATCAGGAAGAATTCCTAAGTGATGATGCTTTCATCAAGACTGGGGAGTTAAGGAATTTATTGATTTGGAGGAAGAAACAATAAGTAGGATCACAACTGCAATTGATAGGGGGAGATGTTGTCAAAAGTGAAGCCCTACAAGCTCTGAAAGCTTATGATCCAAAGAATGAGACAATAACCCCTGAGGAGGCTAGAAAATTAGTCAATTCTAGTGGAATGCTTCTTGTACCTAGTTTGGATTTGGCCTCTACCTTCATCATTGATCAAATCATAAAGCAACCAAATGCCAACTTGTCTTTTGAGACATAAATTGGGGAGATGATCAGGGGATGTGAATGTGATCCAAGATCCCAAACATTAGCCATGTGTTCTTAGGAACCAAGGACACAAAATCCTTCCTTCCTAAGTTTTGAAGAGAATATGGATGGGGATAAGATCATATGGACAGTGCAGAATAATTCTGACTTAGAGATATCCCAGGCTGTCACCCACTTTTCCCACTTAAATCAACAAAAAATAGAGAAACTCTCTGCAAGGTATGTAAAATTATTTGACGAGTCTTATTTTGTGATCAAGGATAGGGAAAGATGGTTGATTCAAATAAATTCACTATAAGGAAAAAAGGAGGTGTTGAATAAGAATTTAGAAGAGGCTCTAAAGCTCTGTCCACTCTAGCCAAGGAAGTTGTGTCTGTTAAAACATAGACTACAGAGGACTTCCCTCAAGAAAGGGAAACTAGGCCCAGATCAGAATGAAGTGGCTTTAAGTGCCTTATTAAATATCTTACAACACAAGATAGATATCCTAAAGGGAAAATTGGACCTCGTACACAAGGCTTATAGAAAGCTACTTGGCCTAGAAATAGAGGTTAAAAGCCACATAACAACCTTGGATCCATATTTTGGCACTTGGTCAAGTAGGGGATCACTTTTTGAAAGACTTGAAGCCTTGTACCCACATAGGAAATATCTCCCAAAGATATTTTTTCAAGTGGGAGAAATGATATAGCAGATTGGCATAACATTGTCATTCTTCAAGGGCAAGGCCAATCAAATTCAAGAAAGGGTCAGTATGTTTGGCCCAAATTTTAATAGAGTTATTCCTCTAGTCAAGGGAGAAGATGATAAGATAAAGTCAATGGAATAATGGAGAAATGAGTTTGATACTCTACTACCTAGTAAAGAGGCATTTCTAATAGATGACAGTGTCCTGGACATGGACAGATTCAATAGAGCCTTGGACAAAGAATTCAAAGCATAAACAAACTTTGTGAAGTTTGTTATAGATGTCAAGGTTATAACTAATGCCAGATGGGAGAGGAAAATAAAATAGTTATAGAGCTTACAAAGTTTTAATTGGCCTTCAAATGTTTAATTTACATAGTGGGATAACATCACCAAGCCGAAGAGGAAGAAGCCAACAACTATTGACTTGGATGTGATGGATGAAGAGTAAAGTGGCACCTGACACCTGATCAATGAGAACATTGAGGGTAATCATTAGAAAGAATAGTGTAAGTTAGCCTATATTGGATGTGACTAGGTCTCACAAAAACCTAAAGAGTTTACCTAGAATATCTTTGGAAAAAGGTGCCAACTGCCAAGGATTTTGAATCATTTCAAATCAGATACTCAAGTGTTTCTTCTCCACTGACTAAAGATGTAACTGTATTTTTGTCTTTTAGTAATTTTTAGGTTTTTCCTAGCCATCTGAAGCTTGTTTCATCCTTTCTCTTTAAGGATTCCAATATGGCTAGTGCTCTCTATATACAGCAAGTTGTAAGATATTGTAAAGGATGGTGAATTCACAACTGTGAGGCAAATTTCTAAATTTTGTCTATCTTTCAATCTTTTTGTCTTTCTGAATGTACTGAAGTAGAGATATATTAATAAAATACATTGAGGTTTCATGTTTCACATTTATGATGTCTTCTTGTGTTTATGTATATGCTCTTATATGTTTAATCTATAAGGCATTTTAAATATACCAGTTATAAGGTAACTATGTGACTGTTTGTGAGTTTCTTTCAAGGAGGGAGTAAATCTTATGATTAGTTCCAGAGGGCTATATATTAGTGTGAGAATTTGATACATGGATGTGGAATTGAGAAGATGGTTTGTAAGGTACTCCATCTTAATTTCATGTGTGTTTCTATTAATTATTATTTTTGAATGTATATCTCAATTGAATCTTTGTCCTGGATTAGACACTCATCTAGGTTTCAAGTATTAGTTATCATCATCAATCTTAAATCTAAATAACCCTTTACATTTCTATTATTAAGAACATTGATGTCTATCAATTGTATTGAAGAATACAGTTCATTTTATTGATTCCTTAGAGAGAGAATCATTAGGTTAGCCTTCCTGAGTCTAGAACTCTATAAAGAAGAAGGATGAGAATCCTTATCTCATTGTTATTTTCCCTTGTCAAGTTCATGGTCTGGCTTTTTAAGCTTTGCATAAGATTGGTTTTTTTCATTTGCAAGATGTGCTATCAATTTTTGTAGTTAAACACAAGAGAAAATTAGTGTAACCCTTGATCCACTATTAAAGATACTGAGAAGCAGTAAAATATGAAGGGTACACCCACCTGAGTCTGTGGAGATCAAATAAGAAGGAGAATTAATCTTCATCAATTATACTTTTACTTGTATGAATCAAGAGTTAGGAATCTAAGAGTCAAGAATAATTTCTATATTGAGATTCAAAAAGAAAAATACCTAACACTGTCAAAGAAAACTTGTATCTTAAGGAAAGGTTTATGGAACCATTAAATGAGGATGAAAAAAAATTCTTCAATAATTGGAAAATTAAAGGGAATTTTAGGGATTGTAAGAATAAAATAATGAGAGAAGAAGCTAGATGGGATTGCCCTCCTACAGGATGGATGAAATTTAACTTTGATGGGGCTTCGAAAGGGAACTCGGGGGTGGCTAGGTGTGGTATAGTGATAAGCGATGAACATGGAGTATGCACGGGCATTAAAGTTATTCCTATAGGAATTAAAACAAACCATATTGATGAGGTGAATGCTGCTCTCCAAGGGCTAATCCTTTCTAGTGATAAAGGTTGTAAGAAGTTATGGCTCAAGGGTGACTCCCTTAATATAATTAAATGCTTAAATAATGAAACTTCTTCTTCTTGGTCAATACATAACATAATGCAAAAATCTAAAGGTATAATACATTCTTTCAAAGGTTGTGTGATATTGCATAACTATAGAGAGACAAATAGAATTGTTGACTGGGTTGCTTACATGGCATGTAAAATGGAGGTGATGTTGTACTGGTATGATGGAGATGACTTGCCACATCAAGAAAAGTCATAAATGGATAGTGAACGGGTGCAGAATAGACAAAAAGGTTATAAATGGTTAGTCTAATGAAGATCTTTAATTACAAAGTGAAGTGTTATTATTACCATTCCTAGAGAAAGTACATCTTTGTGATAATAAACTAGATTTGGCATAGATTCAGGGTATTTTTGGCTAGTCTAAGAGTGACAAGTTTAAGTCTTAAAAACATTACCAAAAATCATGGAGAAATTGATTTTATTCAAACTGCTAATATGGGTGGAAGTAAGAAGTGCTTTGAGCCTATTAACTATGAGGAATGGAAGGAAATAAAAAAATCTTGGAGTATCTTGAAGGAAGGAGGGATGAGTGTTTTATGGAGTGACTTCATGGAAGAAACCCTTCTGTGTCAAGGAAATTATTTAAAACATGGAAAAATGGAAAGGTGATGGTGGGGAACCAACTCATGGAGGTTACGGAGGAGAGTATTGTAGAGGCAACATGTATGAGAATGGATGGGCTTAAGTTCTACAGAGATAGAAGCATTTTTTACAAGGCCTGGGAGAAATTTTTGACTTCTGAGGAGGAGAAGGCTAGATTGGTGAGTGTTGACACCTCCTACCATAACACCAAACATATATCTAGGCTATTGAGGTATGTGATCTATGTGATTATTTGCTACATTATGCTCGATGGTAGGTTCACCAAATATTATGAGCACCATTTCATTCTTCTAAATCACTTTAGGCACAATGTCAAATTAGTCTGCCTTTTTATCTTCTTAGCTCATTGGATTTTATTGGGACTAGTCTGCAAAAAGACCCGAAAGGTGACCATGCCTATCACCAGGGTCTCATGCTTCTAATCTATGATTTACTAAAAACTAAAAGGTGGAGAGACCTATCTTGAATAATATTGAGAGGGATGAGGAGGAGATGGACGAAAAAGAGGAAGATATTATGTATGAGGAGGAGATAGAGGAAGAAGATGAGACTCCTTAGGGGTATAAAAATCCTAAGAAAAAAACTAAAAAAGGTTCCTCATCCAAGAGAAACCAGAAGAATAATATTGTGGAGGACTTTGAAATAGAGAAGGAGACAGAAGACGACATTCCTCGAGGGAAAAAATACCTAAGAAAATAAAAAAAAAAGGATCATCTTCCAAGAGAAACTAGAAGAAGGCTATTGTGGAGGAATCAAAAATAGAGAAGGAGATGAAAGATAAAGAGTACGAGGAGAAACTAGAAAAAGAAGCTAAGAAAAGGAAACATGGGGAGGTAATGGGTTATAAAAATAAGAGAATGCAAAAAGGTGAAAACTCTAGCAAAACAAGAATTGACTTTTCCTCAAATGAGGAGGATGAGATGGAAAATGAGCAGAGCATGGAGGTTAACTTTCAAGAGGAATTTGGGGAAGATAATAAGGAGGATAAAAAAGAAAATAAGGATGCAGACCAAACCCCCATGTTGAACATTGAGACTAACTGGTAGAAGGATGTTGATCAGACTGTGGAGGAAATAGTTAAAGTATAGAAAAAGATGCAATGGAGAATGTGGCAAAAGATATCCTGGCTAATGAAGAAATCTATAATGGTATTAATGTATTTGATAAAATGAAGATTAACAAGGATTTTCTTGTGGATTTTATCTGTACTTTGAGTAAAATGTTGGATGATACTGCCAATGTTTAAAATCAAATGGAGATAATGAAAGCTGAGGTCAATATCATTAAAAAAATCAGCATTGGGGATAAACCAGTTGCAGTATGTCTGGAGGAGATGAAAGATTAAGTTGGGAGATCTGAAGCCCAGGTGGAAATAGTGAATAAAGTTTGTAACATGGAAAAGAAGCTGAAGGAAAGAGATGATAGGGTGGTGGAAGATGACTTCGCTGGGAAAATCAACATATTGAATAACAAAGTGGAAAACTTGGAGGATATTGTGTGCAAGATTGGCGAGCAATATCTGGCGAGCTTAAAGGCGTATATAGGTCGTGCAAAGATTCTTATTGAGAAGATGGAATAGGAAAGAGGGAATAAGGACATAAAAGAGTTGAGGGAAATCATGGGAATGGGAAAACATATACGTGCTAGCACTAGGAAGTTGAGTCCAAAGGATGACAAGGAGACTGAAGATATCAAAAACTCTATCGGTCAGATGAAGATTATGGTTGTCCAGGCACAAGACATAGTGGATGGCATGTAGCTGTCCTATTTTTGGTCTTTTATTTTATGTCCCTATTTATGTTTGCATATTTTTAGGGCTCTTTGTTAGGTTTCTAGCCTGCTAGGATTTTTTGCTTTCCTTTCTGGGTGCTTCCGTACAGTTTCAGATGAACTCTATTGAATATTTTTAAAACTCTTTTATAGGTTTTGGGTCCTTGTAAAACCTATTTTTACATAATTAGAAGTACTATGGCCTCAAAATAATTCCCCTTCATGACTTGATTATTGATCATACCTGTACCTTGCACTTTGAAGACTTTTGATGAAGGGTTTGTTTAATATAACTATCATAGTAGAGATGGTGTATGCATTCTTCATTCATTTGACAACTCCATGAATATTTTATCACTATGATATAAAAGTTCTATTAATATATCCATGTTCATTCTAATGTCAAGTATCATTTTATGTATGGTGACATTATTGATTTTTTGTTGATATATCCTATATTAGATTATATATATCATGTAGAAATTGATCATCATTTCATTAGCCTGTAACTCTCAATGTTTTACTAACATATTGTTGGATGTTGAAATGTGTTATCCTTTGCTAATATATCTTTTTGAAAGCATGATTCACTTAGTATCCATAAATTTTCTAGAAAAGGACATGCTAATTTTTATGTTTTTTTTTGTATATTAACAACAACCATCTACAATAGCACAAGATATATTGTGCAGTTGATTCTATTATGTAAAATTAAAATACATGTTGTCCTTTACATTCTATTTACTGTCATTTAAATGCACCATGACTATCTTGAAAACCATTGTTGTGATATTGTCCATTTTTTTGGAATATTTAATGTGGATTAATTGTTGTCTCATGCTCTATCATATGCGCCATCTTCAAAATAATAAGATTGTTCAATTGATTCATAGCATTTCAATGTTGTCTTTTTGTCATAATAGACTGCCAGTACTTCAAAATGTTTATCCCTCTTCTTTATATCTATGTACTTGCCTCATGTCGAATTTGAACATGGGGCTTTACTGGTCATAAATTAACAACTGAATTTTCCTTATTAATTTAATAGATGCTACAAGGTATCATTATATTTTTTTTATTCTGAACTAATAGCCACTCACCGGTTTCACTTTGACTGTCAAATGTTAATTACCATGAAATCTTCCCTTAAACTGTTAATGCAACATTACCTCTATTTGTCATGGTTTTTGATCTTCTCTAACCTAAATCTTTTTCGTTCATTTGTTTTGGAAATACTGGTCCATCTTTTAACTTAGGTAATAGTGTGACTACTTATATGGTAGTATTCTTCCATAATATGTTTATGATATGATGTGGTTCTTCACCATTATAGAGTCTATTACTACTTCTATAATAGTGTGTTCATATTTACATTTCCTTGAGATCACAAACCCTTATTGATATGATGCTCCTATACCATTGTTTGGTCAGTATTTGTCATCTTTGTATAGCTAAAAAATGCATTGTTCACTATTTTCACTTCTGAATTTGCTCTTATAGCATATATTTGTATTACTTTTCTCTAATGGATAGATGCTTATCTATTTGAACAATGAATATCATTTGTTCCTTGTCTTTACAATGTAAACAATGCTTTACAATTGAAATGTTGTCATATTGTTTTGAACTATCAATTACTCATGTAATATTAATCATGTCAGAATGATTAATACCTCAACTCTTAACTAGATGTCCTTTGAACTTAACCTGAAGGTTTCACAACATGAGGTCATGTCCCATTCTACAATTTGTTGAAACTTTGTCTTCTTCTCTAAGCTTTCTTGAACCATAAGGTTTCATGACAAGGAGTCATGTACCTTCAACAGTTAAACATGCATTAAATCCTCAATGAATGAACCTATATATGCACAAGAAGAAAACATATTAATAAAAACAAATGTCATTTTTCACTTCTTTTTTTTTCATTTCCTTTCCTTTTTTTAGTATTTATGTGTATTTGATATGCATCTATATGGTTTTCCTTGTTAGAGTTAGGTTTTAGTTCATAATTTCTTTGTCATTCTGGACTAACACCTTTCATTTTAAATTTTGTAGGCATTCTTGGGAGTTGTACCATTCCACAACCAACTAGTTGAGGGTATACTACAACAACATCCATCATTCCTCCCAGGCAATGAAGGACTTACCCCTCTCTCTCTCTTGACTTCTTTTGCATATGTATTTCTTTTGCATAGTTTTTGTAGCCTATCCATGGCATGTGTTGACTTCTTTGTATTGTTCTTTTCTTATCTATAAAAGAATGTTTGATTTTTTCAAACATGTGTAATGTATATCAGTTTTGAAACATATTTGAAAATTAATGAGAGGAAGTCTTTTAATTTATACATTTTTCAATTCACTACAAAAACCTCTTTCTTTTCATATACAATAGTTTAGAAAAAAAAATTAGTATTTACACAATCAACCAAATGTGTAACTTAGTGAAATGTAGAATTTAGTTAGCTCAACCTATTTTGAGATGTAGGCGAAAAATAGGTAACAAGTGCTTATTTTTCTAGTTTCAGGGGTAATCTATCTCAGGGAGCTGGAAACTCTAGGAATTCTCCTACATTCTCGAAAGGTAATCAGTTCTAGCAGTAGAAGGAATTCTTCCCTCCTACTCAGAGTGGTGGTTCTCAGTCTAGGAACTTTTGTAACATTCGGCATAACAAGCACAATCGAACTGAGCAGCCAACTTAGACTTTGCATAAGGATTTTAGTAGAGGTAGTTTTACACAGTCAAGTGTACCTTTGGCTAGGGGAGGTGTTAGTACAAGAATTATTTTTCTTGTGAATATTTTGGTCACATTGTGGCCAATTGTCCCTAGCGTACAACACAATTCTCAGGACAAAGGCAGACAACTTATGAGTGTACAATTGGGGATACTAGTAGATCTCATAGGGTGTTTGCAGCCATTGATCACCCTCTAGATGAGTACCATACCACTATGTTAGGGTCTACAAATAGAGGAATTGTATCTGGATTTCATACTTCTATAGTGGAAAATGATCCTCAAAGTTCAAATCATAGGGCAAGGAAGATTCCAATGGGAGTCACACATTGAATATTTTATGAATTAATAGGTTGCTTTGAGTTTGAGGGATTCATATCCCTATTTTTGTTGTAGGATTCTAGGAGAAAGCCCAATTTTAGGGAGGGGTGTAATACCCACCCATAGTTTTATTTTTCAGTATTTGATGCCAAAATCTTTTAGGCACTTTTCATGCGTGCATTGGTTATTTCAGTGATATTTGAGAATATTGATGTATTAAATTACATTATAATTAGATATATTATTATCCATTGGTTAGTTGTGTGATATCATGTGTTGATAGATTATTATGGTTATTTTCATGTTGATTATCTGCATATGATGATGTTATTTATATTTATCCTTTCATGACCACTTATCAGCACAGCTAAATTTGAGTATTTCTAACTAAAAATTAATTTTTGTCAAACATATGGTCTAGCTAGATTCATTCTAGCTAAGTTTGATAAGTGGTTAAACTTTTACAATTGTAAATGTCTATTAAATGCATGTTTTTATACCAATTTGGGTCCAATTACCAAAGAAATAAAATTATTTTAGAAAAATGATGTTTCAATAACCTCTACTCTTTTTAATGATATTTTTTAAAAAATATAAAAATTACCCTTTTGTAGAACTCAAAGTCAAGATTATTTTCATATAAATTTTATAGTGTTTTGATTAGATCTAATATACTATAATTTCAAAATACAAAAAGTAGGTATTTTAACATTCGAGAAGATGTTGCTTCAAATAAATAAATAAATAGTAAATCATATAAAAAAAATTAAAATTTATATTTAACATTAGAGGAGAGAGTCATCTTCAAGAATATGTAATTTTTTTTAGAATGGTGTAGATTTGATAGGCGAAATTTAGTGGGAGATGAAAACTGTCGATTTTATATAAGTTCAACTTTGAGCAGTTATAACGGAGAAAATATAAATTGAAAACCAATGTTTCTTCTTGTTTTCACTAGCTATACATTTTATCTATAACATATTTTGAAATCAGAGAAAAAATAGATTATTTGCATATACTTGTTTGGTGGGAACTGGACCCCAGATTTTCAGTAGTTTTCAACAATTAAAAAATGGATTTAAAAAATTAAAAATCTATGTCAATCCTTATTCACAATAAAATTAAAAAAATTATAGTCATAAAGTTCATCCATTTTTACACATTTCATCAATTTACATCATCCTCAAATTCTAAACACAAATGCCACTTTTATGTCGTTAAAGTTGAACAGTTTGCATGTTGTGGACCTTTTCCTTTATAAAAGTGTGACATGGGTTTGTACTTTTACCCTGCATGGATTTACTGACATACTAACCCCATATATGCCTTTACATGGATTATGAGTATATTTTATATATTTTTTGACATATCTGATATGGTGAATGACGAACTTATAGTTATTTGCTTGTGAGATCCACACGATGTACTGATCCCTACCATTGCCTATATATATATATATGCATGTACATGTTTGGATTTGTGATGACAGGTCTGCAACTAATGGGCATTGTCTTCCCGAAATTGGCAGGAGTGAGTGTTCTCTTACAGATGTTTCAATGGTAAAAGAGGGGAGATAACATTAAGGCCTAAATCCCTATCCTAAACCTATATTCTTTCCTAAGAGTGGACAAGTATCTGATTGACTATCCTATCTGAATCTGTCAAGGTCACATGTATTCATGAGCCTATTGTGTTTGCTTGTTGCATTTGTTTTAGTTGATTTTCCTGTTTGGATGCTTACATATAGGTTGACGTTGCATTTTGTCTTGTTGCGGTAAAATTATTATTTAAGGTTAATTATTAATGTTAAATAATTACACCTTTAATAAGGTTAAAATATTAATATATGGTCATTTATTTATTAAGTATTAATTAAATGCATATATTTGATTAAAAGATTTAATTATTAAATCCTAAAATAATAATTGAGATTTAATTAATATTAAATCCAAATATTGAAATTAATAGCATAATTGAATTAATAATATTATTTTAATTTGCATAAGTTATTTATTTACTCAAAATAATAGCATGCATTTTGAATGCACTTTTCTAATAAATTATGACTTTTGACTTTATGTTATAAAGTTTAGTTGTGCAAACATAATTCAAGTTAAAATTGAAACTAAAGTGATTTCTTTTAATTTTAAATTGAAATTTAATTCCTAATTAGGGTTGCACTTTAGCAAACCCTAGTTTCCTAGGTTTCTATATATCTGATGTTGAAGGCCATTTTACACATTTAATCAGGTGGTAGGAAAATTTTGGCAATTTCTTGAAGTTTAAGAATTGTTTAAAGCTTTAGAGTATTTGGGCTAAACTTTACTTCACCATTGCTTCAGATCTGGTCTTCCTTTTAAGGTAGGGTTTGAAAACCCTTTGGAAATTCTAGTATTCAGATCCATGTCTGATATACTGGAATCATTTGTGTGAAAATTCCTTTCTTAATATTGTGTTTATTTGTTTTAGTAAATCTGAGGAAAAATGAAATGAGAATTGAATCTAGGGCTTTCCTGCCTATTTTTTCCAAATCTATATTTTGGGCATTTGGTTATCATTAAAAAAATTAGTTTTCTAGAAGATTTTACTTGTTTTCCCAATTAGGGTTTTGGCCTTTATATCTAGATCTGCATGATTAAAGATGAATTAGGGGGAATAAATTGCATGTTAGGGATAAGGAATGAAAATATATAAATTTGCATGCTTTTGATTATTATAATGTGTGTGTGTGTGCATGTGAAAAAATATGTGTTTGTTATAGTGGGGCAACCACCCCCACCACATGTCGAGGTTACACTTGTGGCTACCACAAGCACTACAGTACCGTAGTGTACATATGGTGTACATAGGCACTGCAGCCGATAGTGTACTTGTAGGTACCATAGGCTACCTGTAGGGGCCTACAGGTGGGGTTGGGGGTACCCGCGGGTACACCCTTGTGACCCCCTTTATCATTTAAAAATAAAATTAATTTATTTAATTTTTAATTTTTAATTTTTTATTGTTAATTTTAAATTAAATTAAAATTTAGTAATTATAAACTAAGTTAAATTATTAATAAAATAATTAATATTAATTTTTTAAAAATATTTTTGTTAGTTTTTTTTTTATATTATATAAATGTTTTTTTTTTTTTTTTATAAAAATGGGAGTGCCATTAAATTATATTAATAACTGCTTTGGAATGCTCCAGGAAGAAAGAAGTAGAAAGAAAACCCCCCATATTAGCCAATACAACAAGATACAGATAAAACTAACTACAATTTTTACAACCGAACGAGACTCCAAAAATTTGGAGAGAAACCCACCAGGCCTGAAAAATATACATCTAAGCCCACCCTTGAGCATATCCAATAGCTGTAAGAACTAGGTACCCGAGGATATATATATTAAAAAATGGGAGTCAAAAGCATCAAAAATTGGCTTGGGCTAGCTACCTTCCCTCACCATGGCTTGGACACTAGCATTTTGGCATGGATTCCCTCGAGGTGCTAGTCGTTTCCTTCGAGAACTCAACCTTTGGAGAAGAAGAGGACCCCGTAAGACCCTCAACCCTATGGAACTACACTAGGGTGAACAAACTATCAAACAAAGAATAGGCCTCCACAACCACCAGTCCTAGAAGAATGCAAGCTAGGGGAGCCATCTCCCTTCTGAAGAAACCAGGTTCTTGTCTTTTGAACTCAAGCTTAAACACTTCAAACATGTAGACATATTCCATCTTACTATCCAACATGGACGAGGAGAAAAGGCCTCTCACCCATGCCGAAGATGAGAGAAGATTATACCCCTGCAATGCTTTGTAGATGTCTTCTGCAGAAGAAAATTCCTCCTTGAGCAACTTATCCACCAATCCCATGAATATAATGTAGTCTTGTATCATGTTGAAGGCATTGGAAAGAAAGATCGATATCACATGCAAGTGATAAATATATCTCAGAGCCGTGGTGAGAAGAACATTGTCACCTATCACATGGCAGACGACATCCTCAATTTCACCAAGCAATGGGCGGAAAGCCACACCCATATGTCGCCTAAGATATATACCCACAATTGAGCATTCCCAATCTTTGGCCACACATTTTATCCTAAAATTCAGCTCTCTCTACTCCATGTCAAAACCCACTCAGAATTCAAAGAAAAAAGAAACCTGGCGAGAAGAAAAAACTTGTAGCAAAAATGAGAATGAATGCGAGTAGCTAAATGGAGTGTTATTTAAAGCTAAGAAATCCCCCATAATAAATGTTAGAGTAAAGTGTGACATCCCATCAAGAGCTACCTCGCACACATGAGGATATTATATTCTCATCCTTGATCATATCTTATCCAAGTGAACAGATCTCAAGAGTAGGGAATGCCTCAGAAGAGGTACTTAAATGATGAAAACTGAGATGCCACACCAAAACCAAAGCTTAAAAGGGAGATTACAAACTTCAAGGAAGACACAAAAAAAAACCCCAATGTATAAAGATGACATAAATGTTACATGTGAGAAGGATTTGGCCTGATATTGTGAGAAGGAGATCTGTTAAGTACACAACCTGAATGTTTGAGTGGCTATCATGACGAAATAGCCGTATGGAACAACACCATCACTGTGTGAAAGCATTGAGATATTAGTGACATCATTGTACCCAAAACCCTCCATGATGGAAATAAGTGCCATTAAGAATCCCCAGTAACTAAATCTAAGCTAAAAATTTGTTGTCATGATGACCCAAGGAAGACCCCGATGGCCAAAACAAATTTAGTTAAACAACTTATTAAAGGTGAGGAGTGGATATCTCCTTCGATATCTAGTCAGGGAATTTATCCACCATTAGATGTAAGATTAAAGAGTCTCTATCCCATATAACCGAGCCTCTCTCTAATTCCACACCTTTTTTATCCAACCAATCTTCCAGGCCATTTGCCTCCTTGAAACAATGAGAGATTTTAGATTCTTGGAAATGGTCCAACATAAGACATACCTATTTTAAAATATATTGGATCTCCCAACTAGCTGCACTTTGTATCATAAGAGCTAAAGTAATAATTTGGGAGTCCCCCTCAATGTGAATTTTTGTGATACCATAGGATAGTGCCACACTGATTCCTAAATGTAAGGCCCTAGCCTCTTCTATGTTATTTGATCCCACTAGGGTTCTGGAGAAAGCTGCTCTGATAATATTACATTTTGAATCCCTCAAAATACATCGATCCCCAACCTCCCTAGATTACCCTTTGAAGCCCCATCAAAATTGAGTTTGACTAAATGTAGATCAGGTGGCTCCCACTTGATGTCCCTCCTATGCTCCTCCTTGGACTATTTTCCAATAAAAACTCCTTTAAAATGAATACAAAGGAGGGGCCAAGAGTTCATAACCTTTGAGTCATGTGAGGAGAACATAGAGGATAGTGATTTAGACCAATCTGTATATACATTAACCATTTCATATAGTGATTTATCTACCACTGCAAAAACTTGGTCCACTGAGCATGATTGTTTTATGAAAATTCTCTTGTTTCTCTCCCACCATAAACACCATGTGACAGCTGCTGGAATGACTCTCCAAATTTGGGCTAAGAAGGAGTCTTGCTAAAGGAGTGGCCATTGATGGAGAAGGTTTAAAAGGTTCGTAGGAAAAGGTCCATACCATCCTGACTTCCTTAAGATCCAATACCAAATATCCTAGGCAAAGGAACACGAGACAAGAAGATGATTTGAGTCTTCCAGGTGAAGACCACACATAACACATAAAAAGGAGTCTGCAATGCCCAATAAAAGGAGATAATCACTAGTGAGAATCCTCTTGAGAATTTCCAACCATAAGAAGGAGCCAAATTTTGACAAGATTGTTGGATGCTAGCAAAATTGGAACGTATATTTACTGAGAGGACGCCTATGAGAAGTCAAAATATGATATCCCAAATTTACTGAGTATCTTCCATCTAGATTTGTAGACCAGATCAACCTGTCACTATCTCTAGTGAGGTGGAGGGGTCTCTAATCAAGGATACAAGCTAGTACATCAATATGATAATGAGGGAGATCCAGGTAAGATAGATCTTTCTAAACTATCTTAAGACCCCCAGCTGACCAATTCATGATAATGAAATCCTGTACCTTATCCCCCCATTGTTATCAAATCAAATCTATGGTTGAAGGATGAAGCCTAGGGGAGGCAGAGATAGGAGGTAGACCATTCCCTGAGTCATCCCAAAAGTTATCCCTATCCCTTGTATTCACAACCCAAGATAAGTGTGGGAGGATCACCTAATGGCATTTAATAACAGAGTTCCACATTTCACAACCTAAGAGAGGATTGCTAATTGTAAATATCCTGGCAGGATCATCACAATCCAAATATTTGGTCCTGATGTTTCTAGCCCAAAGAGAACCTGGATTTACATAGTGTTTCCAAGATAATTTAGCCCCAAGGCTAATTTTTCTCTCGTATAGGCTATGCAGACCAACCCCCACCCCCCCCGCAGTCCTTTGGTAAGCAAATCTTGTCCCACACAACTAGGGGAACCTTTGATACACCATCCATGTTACCTTTCCAAATGAATTTTTTGAGGAATTTTCAAATCTTGTCCAACTCTGTCTTAGGTGCCATAACAAATGTCATGATGTAGTTGGGAATAGAGGAAAGAACTAATTTTACAAGGAGAATTCTACCATCTAGAGAAATCCATATAGCCTTCCACAATGAAATCTGATCCCTGGTGGATTGGAAAATGTTGTTTCAAAAAGAGGCTTTGCCCGAGCCCTGAAAAAAAAAATACCCAAATCTGTACTTGGAGCTTTAGCGACTTCAAAGCCAAGAATGGATTGAATGGTTGATTGGGAAGACCTTGGCATATTGAAGAAAAAAATCTTTGACTTGGAAGTATTAAGTTTATGACCTGATAGATTGTAGTACTCTTCTAAAGTGGTCTTAATCACTCTAGCTTCATGAATAGACCCCCTACCATTTAATAAAGAATCATTTGCAAATAGTGTATGTGTGACTGATAACTAAGATTGGTGAAGGGTAATAAATCCCCAGAAGGCCTGAGAATTTTTAAAGGAAATCAATCTTCTCAGTGCTTCTGCCAAAATGATGAATAGGAAAGGGGACACTGAATCCCCTTGTCTGACTCCTTAAGAACAAGAAAAGAAGCCACATGGGGAACCATTAATCAAGCTTGAGAACTTTTCTCCCCTAACACATGCCAAGATCCATCTTATCCACTTGCTACCAAAACCCATTTTAAGCGCTATGTTTTTTAAGAAAGACCAATTGACTCTTTCATAAGCTTTCATCATGTCTAGTTTGAGAACCATTACCTGAAGACCCTGAATCTTGATTGAATGAAGGACCTCATGGGAAATTAGGGTGCCTTCCACTATATCCTTTCCTGGGAAAAAAACTCCCTGCTAATCCAAGATAATTTTAGGAATGACCTTACCAAGCCGAAGTGAAATGGACTTGGTTATGATCTTGTAGATGGTGTTTCATAAAGATATAGGTCTAAAATATGCAAAGGTTGAAGGATTGGAGCTCTTCAGGATAAAAGTGATAAAAGTATTATTAAAAGGTTTTAACATGCAATCATTGTGCCTAGATTCCTCTACCACCTCGAAGATGTCCATCCCCTTGAAATCCCAACACTTATGGAAAAGTAGGGGGTAAGGCCATTTGAACTAGGTTCCTTGTCTGCATCCACTACAAACACCAAAGCCTTCACCTCTACCAGGGTGAAGGGATGCATAAAAATATTATTTTCATCCTCTAAGACCAGGGTAGGGATAAAATTCAAATGATCTAGGGGAGGAGAGGGCATCCAAATATGCAGGTTTAGTAAGAAGATCCTAAAAATGATGGACAGCTTCTAGATGAATGCCCTTCTCCCTGTTGAGAATGACACCGCTAGAATCTTTAATTTGGAAAATAGATTTCTTATGTCTCTTTGGCTTGGCTAATGCATGGAAGAAACTGGTGTTTTGGTCCCCTTGTTTAAGCCAAAGTTCCCTAGAGCACTGCCTCCAATAGGTTTTTCTCTAAGCAACACTTCATCTAATTTTTCTTGTACACTATTCTCGATGTCATAAACCTTCTGGGATAAACCATGGTGAAGAACATGATCATTCCAAACCTCCAGTTCTTTTTCGAGAGACAGTTTGTTAGCAAAAATGTTCCCAAAGAAGTTTCGGTTCCAATCCTTAATTTTAGCCTTCATAAAATCCAATTTCCTATAAAGTTGAAACATCTTGTACCCATCTACACAAGGACACTGAGACCACCACTGATGGAGTAATCCAATAAAGTTCTGATCTCTAAACCACATGTGCTCAATCTTGAAGTATGACTTTGGCTTAATGATGAACTATAAATGATTGAATGTTTGAAGATATTAAGTTGATGATCATGCAAGGCATTAAATCAATTAATGTTTTGTATTGTCATTTATGTCAACTTGATATAATCTATATGGTCATGGAAATACTGCCAAAGACTTTAAAGAACTGATAAATCAAAGGCTATGCTATTAGTAATGCATATAAGGCAAGTATTCTCAAAGTGACTGTATACACCAACAGAGTGCACACCGATGGAAAGTAAAAGAGCAAAGTCACAATGTTGCCCGATGAGAAAATGCACAACATTACCGATGAGAAAAGTCACAGTGTTGCTCGATGAGAAAATAATAGAGTAACCCGAGGGACATAATTACAGTGTTGCCCGATGGATGGAGATCCTGAAGACAACTGAAGTCACATCGATGGAATAGTTAGTTATCAATGATGACTAACTGGAGTATTGACTGACAGAATTGAAAGTTCATAAATGAAAAAATGCTTAGCTCTCAAGAGCTATAAATAGACTTAACTGATACTTATCATTGTTTTAATTGACAAGATAAAGCTGAGGATAAGTAATGGATTTAAAACTTCTTTGTCCAGTTGGCAACAAGATATGTACGAGATAAAACTAGATTTTTTCTTTAAATTTAATTGGCGAGAATTGTGGATCACGCCAAGAATAAAGAAAGCCAAGAAATGCTGAATCATGTCTATAAAGAGACAAACCCAATTCATTAGGAATTGTGGGGGTCAAGAGAAGAGAAAATAGATGCTGAAGATATTCTAAAGGAGAAGAAAGTCTTCACTCAAACCTGATCAAACAAGCTAAGGAAAGATCCAGATTCTACAGACACCGATGAACAGTGAAACAACATCATAGAGAAGAACACTATGGAGAAAAGTTATTGAATTGATTATATTTATCAGAGAGGCAATACACCTAAAATATTTCTAAAAATTTGTAATTCAAGTTGTACGTGTGAACAGATCACTTTAGTGTTTTAGTTTAACCATTGAAGCATCAAGTCTCTTAACCAAGTAGGACTTAAAAGTCTTTTACATTTGAGATACATCCCAAGGAGTATCAAAAGGGTTTTATCATAGAAAGTAGCATTGGGTATGCTTGATACCTTTTGATAGGCCAAGTGAGTGTTTGATCAAGGATTGCAGCATTAGATGCTAGATACTAGGTGACAAACTATCTTTTAAATCTTGTAACAAGGTCACACCTAATAGTGTGTTTGTAACCTTTAACAGGGTTAGCTCTTAACTGAGCTCACTATAGAAGAGTGAAAATTTGGGGTACCAGTCCCAAAAAATTTTCCATTAATAGGGTTTCCACGTTAAAAATCTATGTGTTATGTGTTTATGTTTCATTACTTTACTATTTTGTATTTCACATAAGATATTCTGGATTGATCGGTATACACTAGTTATTTATTGTGTTTCGGTAAATAGAAGACTGCTTATCAATAAACATACAGAAGAAGTTTTTACAAAGGATTCTGAAAAGTAGTAATTTGTTAAAAGTATTTCAAGGCATTCATCTTGTAGGACTGAGTATAACTAGAGGCTAAAAAGTCATAATAAGTTTTAAAGGGTTGATTTAAGGATTAATTTTTGAGGCCACTAGTTCACCCCCCCCCCCCCCCCCCTCTTAGTTATTACTAGCAATTGGTATCAAATCTTGTGTTCTTAGAAGGAAGGTTTCAACACCCAAGATAAAGATCACAAGATGAACATATGAGATGTGCCCAAGTTGAAAAGAGACAATTTTGCTTCATAGAAAAGTAGAATAAGACTCCACTTATCAGGTATTGGAAATGATGTTACTCAATACTTAGATACTCAATATGTGTTTCCCACAAGAGCACCCACAATTCAACAAATGAGAGAGAACTATGAGCACAACTGCATGATGATAGAGATTTCCTCCTCACTCTCTGATGCTGAATTTAAAGATGTCAAAGCATGCACAACTGCAAAGTAGATGTGGGACAAATTGAAGTTTGTACATGGTGGTGATAAAAATGTTCTGAGAGCCAAGGCAGAAATCCTTCGAGGAAAGTTTGATGATCTCAAAATGAAAGAAGGTGAAAACATCACATAGTTCAGCACACAAATCAAAGAGGTAGTCAATGCTATCCAAGGAGTTGGAGGTGTAATAGATGAAGATATAGTGGTAAGTAAAATTCTAATAACCTTACTGCCTACTTATGCTATTAGAGTATCTACCATACAAGAAATGAGAGCAGTAGAAAATAGCAATGTTACTCTAGATAGTTTGATTGGAATACTGATTTCATTTGAGATGAATAATTTTGATAATAGTGTCTTACAAAATAGAGTCTGCATTCAAATCTTCTTTGAGAATAAGTAAATCAAGTCATAAACACACTATGAGAAAAGGTAGTGATAATTAAAGTGAAGAAGAAAATCTTGATGAAATTGAAGCACTTATGGCTAGAAGAATCCAGAGAGGAAAAGGTAAATACAAAGGTAAATTACCACTTGTGTGTTTTAATTGTAAAGAAATTGGACACTTTCCTGCAAGATGTCCTAACATAAGAAAAGATGAAAGAAGTAATGATAGGTCATTTGAAAAGAAGTATGACCAAGGTGATTACAAAAGCAATTGAAAATCAGAAAGAAGAGATACCCAACACTACAAGGAAAAGGGAAAGAAGGCCAGTTACCTAGCTAAATGCAAAGATGATGATACTGACACCGAATCTGATGAAGACATCGAGATGGTGTTTGTGGCAGTAAAAGATGATTCAGATGATGATGAAGAAAGGTATGTAGAAAATGCACTCATATCTAATGTAAGTAAAAATGATGTCTGGATCATAGATAGTGGTTGTGCTCACCATATGATCGATGAAAAATAAAATTTTGAGACTTTTGAGTACTACAATGGTGGTTCAGTAAGAATGGGTAATGACACACCTTGTCCAGTTGAAGGTAGAGGAACTATAATGTTGAATAACCTGATAAAATGTGAAAATTTTTATTAGGTGAAAGGATTGAATTATAATATATTGAGTGTTTCTTAGTTAAATAATTTAGGTCAGAGAGTAGCATTTGAAAATAAGAAGGAAAAGATCTTCAATGAATCAGGAAATCTGATTAGAACCAGGTGAGCAGACAAAAGGTAACTTATTCTATCTGAATGATACTAACACCAGTTGCTTAATGGCTAGAAATGAAGATATATGGTTGTGGCACAAAAGATTGTGTCATGTAAACTCTTACAACATGATAAAGATAAGAAGAAAAATAAATGTAAGAGGCTTACCGATGATGACCAAGCCCGACAATAACATGTGTAAGAATTGTCAAAAAGGTAAGATGACAAAGTCTAGTTTCAAAAGAAAAACCCATACATCTGATGTCATTCTATAATTAGTCCATACTGACCTATGTGGACCCATGAGGACAAAGAGTTATTATGGAGATAGATATTTTATTCTCTTTATTGATGATTACTCTAGAATGATGAGAGTAATGTTTCTAAAAGATAAATCTGAAGCATTTAAGATGTTTAAATGGTACAAAGCAATGGTAGAAAAACAAAGTGGTAAAGAATTGAAATGCTTAAGATCAGATAGAGGAGGAGAATTTATTTCAGATGAATTCACTAACTTTTGTAATGAGCAAGGAATCAAAAGACAGGTCTCTGCATAGAGAACACCACAAAAAAATGGAATTGCTAAAAGAAGGAACAAATCCATAGTTGATTTTGCAAGGACATTGATCATAGAGAAAGGGATCACCCAAATATTCTCGTGATAAGCTGTCAGTACTGTTGTTTACACATTGAACATAGTACAATTGAAGAAAGACACTGATAAGACACCTTATGAGCTATAGTATGGATACACACCCAATGTAAGTTACTTCAAAAATTTTGGTAGTCAATGTTATACCTTAAAAGATGATAGGAATGGAAAACTTGACTCTAAAAGTGATGAAGGAATCTTTCTAGGGTATTCCACCAAGAGCAAGGCTTATAAATGTCTCAATAAAGCCTCTAACAAAATTGTTGAAAATGCAAATGTAAAGATAGACAAATTTGTGGAGAAGAATGAAAAGGAAAGCACAAAAGACTAGAGGGCTACAACAGGTTTGTTTACAATGAATAACCTGACACTCTACCTAACCAACAATGTAGAGCTCCTTAGAAATAGATCATTGCACCCGAGCATTAGGTTGCAAATATTGACAATCAGGATATTGCTCAAGATTATGTACAAAGTGATGGAGAACAAAATGAAGGAAAAAATGATGATCAGGATGATAGACAAAGAATTGAACCTATACTTTCCAGATATGCCAAAAGGAACCATCCACAAAACCAGATCATTGGAGATAAGAAGGCTGGTATGAGAACCATAAGTAAGTCTCTAAATACAAGATGTCCTATTTTTTATTATGAGCCAAAATCTGTCAATGCTGCACTTGATAATGATGAATGGATAAGTGCTATAAATGAAGAGATTGAGAAGATAGAGAAAAACAAGACATGGACACTTGTACCAAGACCAGATGACAAGATTGTCATCAGTACAAAATAGATATTCAGGAATAAACTGAATGAGAATAGAGAAGTCACCAGAAACAAAGCACGACTAGTATGCAAGGGGTATGCAAAAGAAGAAGGGATTGACTATGGAGAAAGCTTTGCACCCATTGCTAGGCTAGAAGGGGTGAGAATATTACTTGCTTATGTTGCATGTAAAGGCTTCAAGGTATACCAAATGGATGTGAAGTCTGCATTCCTAAATGGAATGCTTGAAGAAGAGGTATACATTCAACAACCAGAAGGGTTTGTTGATCCAGACAAGAGGGACATGGTGTGTAGACTTCACAAAGCCTTGTATGGATTTTAATCTTTATTTGAATGAAGATACTGATGCTAACATTTTGATTGCTGAGATATTTGTTGGTGACATCATATTTGTTGTGTGAAAACATTAATCTTTATTTGAATGAAGATACTGATGCTAACATTTTGATTGCTGAGATATTTGTTGGTGACATCATATTTGGAGGCAATGATATGCTATGCAAATAATTTGCAAATGAAATGAGCAAAGAGTTTGAGATTTCTATGTTTGGAGCTATCAAGTTCTTTCTTGGTCCAAAGATCATGCAACAAAATGAAGGTATTTTCATTACACAATCCAAATACATCAAGGAAGTGCTAAAAATATTCAAGATGGAAGATTCCAAGCCAGTTGGAACACCGATGGCAACTGGATGTAACCTAACAAAGGAGGACAAGTTGTCAGAGGTAAATCAGACTTTGTACAAATCAATGATTGGAAAACTCATGTATGTTGTACATACTAGACCAAATATTGCACATGTTGTAGGAATAGTTGCAAGATTTTTTGCTAATCCCAGGGAATCACATATGACTACTATGAAAATAATCCTAAGATATCTAAAGAATACTGAGGAATATGGCTTATGGTATAAAAGAGAAGGCAAATTTGAACTTAAGGTCTTTACCGACGCTGATTGGGCTGGAAATATTTATAACTGGAAGAGCACAATGGGAGGAGAATTCTTTATGGGTAACAGACTTGTCACATGGATCAACAAGAAGCAAGGATGCATCTCTCAGTCAACTGTAGAAGCAGAGTATGTTGTTGCTTCTAGAAACTGCTCAAATATTGCATGGATCAAACAGTTACTAGAAGGTATGCATATGAAAATTATTGAACCAGTAATTATCTATTGTGATAATACAAGTGCAATAAAAATTTCTAAGAATCCAGTCATGCACACTAAAAAAATCATATTGCCACTAAGTATCATTATTTAAGAGAACAAGTTCAAGGAAAGGAAGTGATACTTGAGTATGTGCAATCTAAGGAACAATTAGCTGATATCTTCATGAAGCCACTACCCAAGGATGTGTTTGTGTACATGATAAAGAGACTAAGGGTGAGACCCTTGTCTACTGGTCAGTAAAATGACTAAAAGGCTTCATCAGCCTATATATTATTAGAATATCATTCATGTTGATGCAAGCAGAGAGATATACTTCAAGGATAAATCTATACACAACAAGGTATTTATCTACTCTGAGCACTAGAGTTATTGTATTACCGATGGATTGGGAAATTCAAGGAGTATATTATGGATAGAAAGGATTTGTTTGGCATTACTGTCAAAAATATTTTTTTTGCATTGATGTCAAAGGGAGAGATTATATCCATTATCACTTCAGGGAGAGATTATATCCATGGGAGATTATCACTCAGGGAGAGATTATATCCATCACATTATCCAAAGGGAGAGATGTAACTAGAAAGGGAGAGTACAAACAAAGGAAAAGAATTGCTGACAAGAGACATCAAAGAAAGGAGAACAATGAAAGGAAGAGAGTTTGACATAGAAGAAGAACACATCACATCAGAGAAAGAAATATTCTACATCTATCCAGTGAAGGGATTGAAGAAAAAAAAAGTTGTAAGAATCAAATCTAAGTTATATGAACTTGCCGAGGACCAGATATTTGTATCGGTTATAGTACATAAGATTGGTAGTTTGATGAAATTAAAATTTTATATTTCATATTGTATTAGCAATAATATAGTTTGATAATGTAGTGTGTTTCCATCAATGCCAAAGGGAGAGATTGATGAACTATAACTGATTGAATGTTTGAAGATATTAAGTTGATGATCATGCAAGGCATTAAATCAGTTAATGTATTGTATTGTCATTGATGTCAAATTGATATAATCTATATGGTCATGGACATATTGCTAAAGACTCAAAGAACCGATAAATCAAAGGCTATGCTATCAGTAATGCATATAAGTCAAGTATTCACAAAGTGACTATATAAACTGATAGAGTGCACATAGATGGACAAAGTAAAAGAGCGAAGTCATAGTGTTTCTCGATGAGAAAATCATAGAGTAACCTGACGGATAGAATTACAGTGTTTCCCAACAGACGGAGATCCCAAAGACAACTGAAGTAACACCGATGGAACATCCAGTTATCACCGATGCTTAACTGAAGTATTGACTGACATAATAGAGAGTTTAGAAATGACAAAATGCTTAGCTATCAAGAGCTATAAATAGACTTAACTGATACTTATCATTTTTTTAATCGACAAGATAAAGTCGAGGATAAGTAATGGATTTAAAGCTGCTTTGTCCAGTTGGAAAGAAGATCTCTACGAGATAAAATTGGATTTTTTATTTAAATCTAATTGGTGAGAATTGTGGATCACACTAAGAATCAAGAAATCCAAGAAATGGTGAATGATTTCTATAAAGAGAAAAACCCAATTCATTACAAATTGTGGGGTGAAGAGAAGAGAAACTAGATGCTGAAGAGATTCTGAAGTAGAAGAAAGTCTTCATTCAGACTTGATCAAACAAGCTGAGGAAAGAGTTAGATTCTACAGACACCGATAAATAGTGAAACAACATCATAGAGTAGAACAGTGTGGAGAAAAGGTAATGAATTAATTATATTGATCAGGGAGGTAATGCACTTAGAATTTAGATCTAAAAATCTGCAATTCAAGTTGTATGTGTGAACAAATCACTTTAGTGTTTCAGCTTAACTATTGAAGCATGAAGTCTCTTAACCGAGGAGGACTTAAAAGTATTTTATGATTGAGATACATCCCAAGGAGTATCAAAAATTTTTATCATATAAATTAGCATTGGATATGCCCGATACCTATAGACAGGCCAAGTGAGTGTTTGATCAAGGATGGTAGCATTAGATGCCAGATACTAGGTGACAAACTATCATTTAAATCCTCTAACAAGCTCACACCTAACAGTGTGTTTTTAACCTTTAATAGGGTTGGCTCTTAACTGAGCTCACTTCAGAAGAGTGAAAATTTTAGGTACCATTCCCAGTGGTTTTTCCCTTAACAAGGTTTCCACGTTAAAAATCCATGTGTTATGTGTTTATGTTTCATTGCTTTACTATTTTTCATTTCACATAAGATATTCTGGATTGATCGGTATACACTAGTTATTTACTATGTTTCAGTAAATAGAAGATTGCTTGTCGGTAAACATACAGAAGAAGTTTTTACAAAGCATTCCGACAAGTAGTAATTTGTTAAAATTATTTCAAGGCATTCATCTTGTAGGACTGAGTATAACTAGAGGCTCAAAAGTGGTAATAATTTTTAAAGGGTTGATTTAAGGATTAATTTTTGAGTCCACTGATTCACCCCCCCTCTTAGTTATTACTAACACTTAAAATTTTTGGTACCCAAATCCATCTCCAAACTTACTACGTAATGATTAGAGCTGACTAGGTTGAGGATAGTCAAGGTGTAGTAGCAATGCTCCAAAATCCAATGTGAGTTGAGAAGGACTCTATCCATTCTAAATCCAAAAAACCAACCACCCTTTCTCCTATTTGACCATGATACCTTACCATTAATCAGAATGCAATCATAGAGGGCATTTCCCTCTACAAAATTTCTGAAGTCTTGTGTTACCCTATAAGAAGGGTCTACAACCCCCACCTTATCCATATCTCCCATTGTATTATTAAAATCCCCACCTAAAATGATCTTGGAGACACCAAGATTTAGGATCACTTGGGATAAAATCTCCCATAATATTTTTTTGCTGACCACTGAGACTGGGCCATAGAAATTTAGCAGATAGAACAAGACCGCGAAAGTTGAAACCTCTTCTAGCATCCAATTATTATTTGAGGCAACCAATTGGAATTTATAGTTATGGGGTTTCCATAAAATACCTAGGCCTATAGAGGCCCTTGTGGAAGAAACATGTGAAAATTCCCACTCCCATGAGCCAAAATGTTTTTTTCCTTTTACCCGGGAGAGTTTAGCTTCCCAAATCAGTAAAGTATTAACCCTCCTTACTAAGATTTGATCCTTAATAAGCCGAACCTTTTTAGAGGTATTTATGCCTCTAACATTCCATGAGATGATTCTCAGTTTATCCTAGGAGATCCTATTACTCTCCTTCCTTTCTTCATCTATTTGGCTATTGAAGCTATAACCTCATCTTTAGATTTCATAGGAAGTTTGGAGAAGGAGAGAGTGGATTGGATTCCTCCCACGATCTCATCATCTATTTTCTTCCCCTTAGTAGGATGTCCCCTAGACTTCTTAATTGAAGAGCGTATCAAAATATTTGATGTATCTACGACCAATTGAATAATGACACATGGCTTTTGGATAGGGGACTGGCCTTCATTACTATTCCCTTTGTGTAAGCCTAGAATCATATCATACCCAGATTTCACCTCCCCTATTCTGTGATCAAAGTTATTGTTTTCCACCCCCATCATTATTGTGTCAACTATGCCATCTAGATCAGCCTCTTAGATTTTGTGCAACAAGTGGGTATGTGTACCCATCACATTCTCCTTATTGTCAAAAATTCCTTGAGTGGGGGAAGATACATCCTCATTTAAATCTTGTTGGGATTGGACAATTAGGATGGTAGAATTTACCTCTTGT
Source organism: Thuja plicata (assembly GCA_018584345.1). Taxonomy (NCBI): domain Eukaryota; kingdom Viridiplantae; phylum Streptophyta; class Pinopsida; order Cupressales; family Cupressaceae; genus Thuja; species Thuja plicata. Next base: position 2,650,597 of record MU226470.1, read on the forward strand.
AAAAAATTATGCTGAAGATTCCTACTAACTAAAGAAAGGGAAAAAAACATCATCAGACCCTGTAGAAGAGGGCTTGTCTTGAGCATCATCAAATGACCAATCTATCTCATAGTCTAGATCAAAACCTTCAATCTCTGAGTTCCTACAAGGATAGTCCCTGCTCGGTAGGGGCAATGTTTTAGGTCTGAGTGGGAGACCCTTAGGATCCTCAGCCAATTCTATACCGATTATAGGTGAGGCCACATTAGTGGATTTATAATCCATCTTCCCAATCAAAATATAATGGGGATTTCTAACATCTTGGTCCCCTTGGATGTGAGTCTGATACTGGGTTGCGAGTGAGTCAACTTGAATATCAGAACAAATTTGCCCCTCCTACGGCAGACCCCCGCCATCTGGCTATCACAAACATGTATCGGAACAATCTTGTGCTTCCTCACAATGTGTGGGCATAGGCCAAAGAGTATCCTCATTTGATATCTTCAAATTATTAGGGACCTAGGGTTCACCACCAGCCCCTATGTTCAAGAGAGGTAGATAATCCATAAAATGACTGATTCCCATGGGGCTAGTAGCATTAGCCGGATTATGTAAATTTGGATAAAGAGTGAAACTAAAGAGTTGAGATCATTTTGTTCCCTTGGGGTAGGATCCTAACAGTTAGATGGTGAAGAACAAAGGTCCAGATATAGTTTATTAAAATGAGGAAAGCTCGTCTGGCACTGGGACACCAAATGGCCCAGTGAGGACATCTTATTTATAATAGTGCATGAACTAGCTACACGAATGGGTTGATGGAACGGCCCAAAATTAGATTCAAAATAAAATGTTATAGGCCACATCTTAGTGATATCTCGTAGGAGGTAGATCCTAGAGGGGAGTTTATAGCTGTCCAACAAGCTCTAGCTATGGAGTAGGAAGATGCCCAATTTATTAGCCACAGACTCCAAAATTTCAAGTTGTCTGTACTCGAGAAGAAGGGCTAGAAAAGAAACCCAGGATGGATAGAATCTGATTAGACAACTTTCTAGTTTGAATTTAGGAAACTAGAGTTGGGTGCAAATTCCCCATCCTTTTAAGAACCAACCCTTGAAGTGGTGGGTCTTTTTCCTACTCTCCTTATCCTTGAAAATGGCTATAAAGAAACCAAAACCATTATCAACCATAAAAGCCTCCTTGGCTCCTACTCAATTCTGTAAAAACCAATCTAAAATTTCAGCATTATTAGGAGTAAAGTTCTAGACCTTACCGATAATATCCTGAGCCCTCATATCCTTGACCGTGTGGGAGAACATATTATATAAATGTTATTTAATTAGTTATTAAATTTAAATGATATTTATATTATTTTATTCTTGTATTTCTTGTTAGTATTTAATTAAATAAGTTGTAATTTTTATTAAATATATTTAATTATTAAATTAATTAATTGAGATTGAATAATCATTAAAATAGTCAAAGTAACTTAATTAATTGACTAGTTTTTGTGAGGCTATTTTTGGTGATAAATTTTGGTATTGGTGTTATTTGTCCTCTTGGGTAGACCTAGTTGAATTTCAAGAATGATGTACTACAGGCATGGGGATGGTTGTCTTTTGCATGTATGTTTCGAGATGCGTGTTGTTTTGGAAGTTTATTACCATCTCGATTATTTTTTCTGGCTTGTTTTCAGCCTTGAGCCCATGTGTATTGTGAGTTTTCTGAGAGTATAGTCATGGCGTTATGGTTAAGTGAGTACCACTATGTTCCTTGTTGATTATGGAACTAATTTGAGTATTATTAATTCTTTATGATGTTAGTATGATTTATGATCCTAGGTAGGTTAATTAAGTGTATAGAAGGGAAGTGACTTGCAATGGGGGTTGTGGCCCTAAAGTGGCTGCATAGGTAAATCATTACAAGTAACTTAATAAGTGATAACATGAAACATTAATGAGGTTTTAAAATGAATTAATAAGATTTTTTATGATCCTCACCCATGCCTTGAGTGCTAGTACAAGCTAGGACGAGATTGGGAGAAGATGCTTGATTGAGGTCTAGCATAGTTAGTATCCTTGTTTGTATGAGATGTTACTAACACCACATAGAGTCACTTGGTGGACAGGTTCTAGAGAGACTACTAGGGTAATCCAAGAGTTTACTTATGTGATGGAACTTCCCTATGTGCATCTTAGGTTTCCTACATGTGTCGGGTGCCTCTAGAAATGTGTAGAATCCTTATTGTGATATAGAGCTTCTACAATATTCATGTTCATACCTATTTGATGTCCTTGAATATCCTTTTCATTTTCCTTATTTGTTATACCTATTTTTGTGGGCATGTTGTTTATCTCCTTAGCATGGTGGGGTGGACCTCAGGGTTCCACATGATTCGGTGGTAGTGGTTCTTCTTACCATTGAGATCTAGCATTCTTGTTCATGATTGGATGATCCTTGTTGTTTTTCTAGCTTCTTATTCTTCTCGAGACTTATTCATTCATGAGATGTATAAGTGTATCCTATCTATGTATTGGTTGACATCCATTCAGGAGATGTGATGTATTGTTATTCATTATTTCATACCCTGTGACTTGTGGAGTGGATAATGACTTATTATGGTTATCATATGTATCAGTTGTATATATAATCTTATTATTTTAGATGCATCTTATGATTTTAGTTTATATGCATTTTCAATTGAGTTGCTTAATGGTTGTTCTTTGTAGATTAGTTAACTTAAAAGAAACTCTATTTCATGGAGCCTTTGGGATTTTCAACTATACTTTTTTACTTTATCATTATGTGTTATTTATTCTACATTTGTGTTGTTGAATTAGGATCATCTTGGAGTAGTTGGAAATCCTGATGTCACAAAAAAAAACATGTTTGGCTTGATTTCTATTTTAGTAGTAAACTCGGTTGGAGACTTGAGGTGCTCGATCACTTTGGTGGTAGTTCTCAGTTGGAAGGTGTGTTGCTTCACCATTGGAATCAGTGACTAGACTTGGTGGTGCTCATTGTTGTTTTGTGTTTGGTGATATTCTACTCGGTGCTACACTACTTGATGGTAGTTGTTTGGTGTGTGTAGCTTGGTGGTGTCTTTCTTGGTATCTTATCTCTCGGTTGTATCTATTCAGTAGAGTTTGGCTCTGTTGTTCCTTTTACCAAGTGGTCTAGGTCTCGGTGTTCTTGTTTACCATCTGGTTGTTGGAGTTCACCGACTTGTGTTTGTGGATGGAGTAGGCATTGGAGATTGCATCCGTGATTTGAGGGGGTCATTGGGATCGTGTTGAGTTCTGAAGTGTGTAGGCTTGACGCATTGGATCTTGTATGGACCTAAATCTGATTTGGTGTTTTCTTCTATGTATTTGATGGTTACTTGCAGCTGACTAGCTCATTTAAAATTTGTTATTCATGGATTATAATGGTTGACTGGGTCATTTAATAATTTTTTACAAGCTGACTTGTGGCTATTGTATAAAAGAGAGTCTAGGTTGATTTTTTAGGACAGGGATAAGCGAATAAGCTAAAAATTTGTAAAGGGATCAGACAGTGGTAAGTGGGAAGATAGAAACTTGTAAGGTTTCTTGGTGGCTTGTGAGCACAAGTTTAGATCTAGTTTCTTCCACTTAGTTGTAGGGTAGATAAGGTTGGATCGTGTGAGATCTTGTTGAATCTGTTAATGTAGTTGGCCCTGAATGGGAAGGCCTTACAACTTGTCATGTTGCAGGTAATTGGAAATTCTAAAATAATATAAAATTGATATTGATATATCTTGTTGTGTTGTGATGGTTTACACTATGAGTGTTGTTTGGCTACAATTTTGGATAGTCCTTTACTAGATCATCCAAGCTTGACTGCATTAGTTGTGTAAACTTTACTAAAAATTTATTTCATTAACTTAGTATCCTATTTAGGTTAAACTCTCTAGGATTCTCTCCTGAGGTGTTATGATTAGTGGATTGGATACATGGAATATATTCATTAAGTGGAGGGTAAGTGGAGGTTAACTCTTGACATGGGGGTATCATTAATGAATAGAATGCAAGGGATGTCTTGATCTTGATTAGGAATGAGATCATGAGATGGGTTAAGGAGGATAAGTGGATCTTGATATGGAAGGTTGGGATCTTCATATATAAAGGCTTCATAAGATGGACATATGTTTAAATCTAGAGAAGAAGAGAAATCTATATTAGCATTCTTTGGAAAAAGGTATTGACATGTTTCGAATTGTGAGATTTATTTGATGGAGGAGATGGAAGCTTCAACTAGGATGGATGGAGGGATGAATGACTTGTGAGAATTAGGATATTTATATTTTTCTTGGTTTTGAGGGGTTGGATGTGAGTTCATGACTTGAGGAGATTGCACAACTTGAATTTTAGTTGGGGATTTATACTTATCTGCTAGTCCTTAGATCCAGTGAATGGAGAAGTTATTACAAGATAGGAATGATGTGGGTTTTGGAGGATTAGGGTTATGTGGAGGATTAGGATAATGGTGTTGGGCATTAAAATTAGTGTAAGTGGGATTAGGTGGAGGATTTTTATTGGATGGGAGATGAGGATGATGGATTGGAAAAGGGGGGAAGGCCATATATCTTAAAAGGTAAACTTTTTCTTTTGACCCCTATTTTGTAAACTAAGGACAATGTTATAGAGTTATTGAATCTCTTGGGCAAGGTGGGTATGGAGGGAATCATATGAGATATTTCCCTTGTAAAAGGTGGATGAAGGATAAGAAATGGGAGATGGATTAGGATTAGATATGATATATTGAGGTAAAATTTATAGGGATATGGTATATGGATATGGAGTTATGAGATTGACTTGGTAAATGGGTTGGGGTGAGAAGTATGGATAGTAAGGGGTTCAATTGTTTTGATTAATGTATGATTTTTATGAATGTGATTGGTGGGTTGGCTGGATTGGAAGTATGGTTTGAGGATTATGGTTTGGAATTTGAAATTCCTTAACCATTTTTTCAAACCAATCCATATTCTCAATGTTAGATGATGGGTTTTGGATTTGGATTAGAAGATGGTGTGGATGAATATGTGGATTGAGAATGGATGAACTTTGAAATATATATGAGGTATATTTGGAAATAAGTGAATGACTAATGGGTTATTGGTTTGGATGAAGGGGTAGATGGATTGAATTGGTATTTGGTTGGAATGATATGAGGTTGAGAATTGTATTAGATGATGATGATGATGATGATGATGATGATGATGATGTGATTAGATTGTATTAAATATGAATGATGAGATTGGATTAAGAAAAGTGGATGATGATGTTAATAATGAAGGATGATTAGGATTAAGATAATTAGATGATTAAGACCATGATTGAAATATTGGGAAGATGATGAAATGATTTGGATGATTAAGATAGAATGGTGAAGATTAAATATGGTTAGGATGATTAAGATAGAATGATGAAGATGAAATATGATTAGGATGATTAAGGTAGAATGATGAAGATGAAAGATTATTTGGAATAACATGAATGACTTATATGAAGTGATTAGGATGAAGGGAATGATAAATAAGGAAGATAGTTAGGATAATTATGGATTAATAAGGGTGATTAAGAATAATTTGATGACAAAGATAAAGTGATTTGGATGATTAAGATATGATGAAAAAAATGAAATATGATTAGGATATGGAGGATGATGAATAAGGGTGATTGAAATAATATGGATGATTGGATTGGATTAGGGAGGTGATTAGTAATTTTGTGTATGATTAGGAGATGGTGATTAGAATGATTAGGAATGATTGAGGTAAGAGGGGTGATTTAGATGATTTAGAGAGTGATTAAGATAAGAGGTATGATGATGATGATGATGATGATGATGATGATGATGATGGATGGAAGGGTTGATGTGGAGCTGATGTGAAAATATTTACGTGAGGGACAAATACACTTAAACAAGAATTGTTTTTTGTTTTGTTTTTGCAATATTTTGATTTTTTTTTAGTTTTTTAGTTTTTTTTTGCTTTTCCTATTTTTTGAATTTAAATATGCAAAGTAGACAATGAAATGATGCAAAATAAAAAAACTTATAAGGATTAATTTGGATGATGTGTCCCCTTGTTGTTTTCAAGTGGGGAAGGTGATTTTAAACATTCAAAAACATCAAACACACCAACATCCCTATTCAAGTTTCAACTAGGATTACAACCTCAACTAGGGGATGTCCTTGATATAGTAACCCAGACAGGAGGATATAGTAACCCTAATCTCCACCATCACTTCCCAAAGGTATAAAGTTATTTGTGGCTTAGCCAAGAATGAAAAGATTCTACTTCCAAGAGAGGAGTCTTTGGATTCACCTCCCGCTATTTAGATAAAGAAAAAACATAATAAACTAAACTTATTCTTACATAATCATACAGAACAAAAATGATATAAAAATAAGCATACAAATTATGAATAAGAATAAGAAATAAGAAACAAAATTATCCTATTCAACACAATAAGTAATGCAAACCTCCAAATATTGATATGTTGTAGATGAGGGTATGTGGTTGCTCACAAATCTTACAGCATAACAATGTATGAAAAGATGATATATGGAATGAGGAGAGGGCTCTTAATTTATAGGATTTTGAGAGAGATGGATGGTTTAGATTCAAAATAAAAATGGAGGGATAACATTCATTTTGATCAATGAGGTGGATGCCAAGTGGATAAAGGGTTGACCATTTCAAAATGGATGAGTTGCACAAAAATGTGTGATCAACCTTGAAAGTGATGTCTCATAAAGAGTGGGAGAAAAATGTGTAAGAGTTGAAAGGCTCAATAAATCTCAAACATGTGTGAGAAAGGCTCAAGGAGAAAGTGGGAGACAAATTTGTAAGACTTGAGTGGCTCATGGCAAGTATACTGTGAGTTAATTCAAATTTAAAGTTTGAAAATTAAAATTGTGCTCACACATGTGTGAGACAATTTTAAATTAGGGAAGATTGATAATAGGTGTAAGAATCAATAAATTAAGTATATTAATCAAGGATTAATTATTGGGTAGGATTTAGGGAAAAGGTAGGGGATTTAGGCTAGGGGTTAGTTTAATTAATTTAGGATTAATTAAATTCTAGGGAAATGCGATAGGATAGGACTAAACTAAATTAAATTTATTTATTCAAAGATAAGGGGTGGGGGATAAAGGTGGAGTTTAATTAAATAAATGTAAATTTATTTATTTAAGGGTAGGATAAAGGTTAAATTCAATTAAATAAATATAAGTTTATTTAATTATGGATAAGGAAAAGATAAATACTTATTAAGTAAATAATAAATATTTATTTAATTGGATAGGATAGGATAAGGTTGAATGTGTTCATGTATGGACACTTTTTTGTGTCTACTATACTTAGTTTATAAAATAATTAATCTATGACCATGGCTATCTATTCATGCTTAATTAATTGTTTTAGGGACACACTATGGATATATTATATTTTCAAATTATGGAATGATGTATTGTATTTTGTGGTCTTACTCTGTACCTAACAATATGTTTATTTTTTACATTGACTAAAGGATTGGTTCTTACAAGAGGCTTGTTGTGGTGTTTTTTTTATATGGTCCTGAAAGTTGTCATTATATTGATTATGTTCCCGATCTTGTCTTATAGCATTGAGATTTTATGTATATATAATCTTTCTAAGCGTACATTTATGTGGGAATGAGTGTGTTTCTATTGTATTAGGGAACTGATTGAGAACCATTATTATCATTATGGTATTGTTTTGATTTATGGGCTTAAGGTAGCTTACCTAGGTGTATAGAATGAGAGTGGTTTGCAATGAGCGTCGGGGCCCTCAAGTGGCTATTAGGATAAGTCATTGTAAGTAGCTTAACATGTAATAACTAAACACATTACATGGGGGTTTTTAAATGAACTAATAATATCTTTTGAATTTCTCTCCCATTCCTTGAGGGCTAGTACAGGATGGAATGGAGTGTGATTATATGCTTGCATAGTTACTATCCTTATATATTTGTAATGATTATTGAGGCACATATGGTCAGTTAGGTGTCGGGGTCCAGATAAGTTGCCAGAACACCCCTAGGGTTAGACGTATGTGACGACACTTCCCTATATGCATCTTAGTTTTTCTATGTATGTTTGGTGCCTTTGGCAGTGTGTAGAACCCCATTGTGATAGTGAGCTTCTAGGATCTTCATGTTCATACCTTTTGATGACCTTGTATACCCTTTCATTATTCCTTCTTTCTTTTGTATACTTGTTTGTGTTGTCTTGGTGTTTATCTCCTTAGCACAGTGGGGTGTACCTGAGGGTTCCATGTTTTTGGGTGGTAGTGATTCATTTTACCATTGAGACCCAACATTCTTGTTCATGTTACAAATTGTGGTTGTCGTTAAACCAAAAGATCAATATGTAATGCTCGATACAACCACTAGACATATAGAAGACACATGAGGCAGTTAAGTCATGCTACAAAGCACCATTGCACTAAAACATCAAAGAGACCAAGGGAAAAATCACTCTTTCTCACCATTGTAGGAATTCCCCCTAGCATAAGCGTGGGGTTTGAACCTATGACCAAGCTTTGATATCAATTGTTACAACTAGTGGTTGTCATTTCAAAAAAACATGTTAATACTAGATACAACAACTAGATATATAGAAGACATAGAATGTGGTTAAATCTTGTCAAGAAACACCACTATGATGAAAAAACAAGGAGACCAAGGGTGAAATTAGTCTTGCTCACCATTATAACAGTTCATGCTTAGATGTTCCTTGTTTTTGTTCTATCTTCTTATTCTTCATTGGATATTTTCTCATTGTCATATGAGATGTATATTTGTATCTATATGGGGGGAAATGTAAAGAGATAATGGGAAAAATATACTTGCACCTCTAAATAATACCCTTTACATATAAAAATTTGGGGAAGGTAAGACTCTCCTCTTAGCCCCAAATTCACAAAGGAAAGATCCAAATTGATTAACCATAAGAAAATGGTCAATGGAATCAATCGATTAGAAATAAGAAGAGAGAGGAAATCCTTACATTCCATTTTTGGAGGACAGTGTGTAATATATATGTAAATATTATAATCTTAATTGAAATGAATTGAAGACAAATAATAACCTCAAAGTATAGCATATCTGGAAATTGCTATTTTCTGATGTCTGTATGTTTCTAGAAATTCTGCAACTGGATCTAGAATAGAAACACAGAGATGGAGAAAACCTAGAAATATTTTTTCTTTTCTGAGCCAAGTCGACCTTGATCCAAACATGGGGGCACAATTGCACCCCTTTATTTTGACCTTGACCTGCACTGCTTCGATGGAAAATCTATTCGCAGATACTGAAAGTTTGCCAAAAAGGGTATCTGAATCTGCTTTGTAATTCATTATTCTGTATTTGTAAATACAAGAAAAAAATGGTTTTGTTTATCAGGGGAGGGTTTTTCCTTGGTCAAACCCCATTTTTGGAATTAACTTTAAAATAGAATTGAAATTGCAGTAATAAACAAAGTAAATAAAATAATTCACCTTGCTTATGTTGAAACCCTTTTAGAGGATTCGAATCCTTGGATCCACAAGTATGGATGCACCAAATGGATGTCAAATGTAGGATGTAGGATGTCTCAAATCAATTTCCTTTAGATCTTCAACACCAATCTTGAATGGATCTTGGAATAGGAAAAAACTTGAATGCATATGGATGGAGAAATCTTCAACAAGAGGGCTCCATAGAGCTTGAATCCTTCAATGGCTACTAATGGATCTCCTTGATGAATTAAATGATTTAATTATTGAATGATTGAATCTACATGAGTGATTTGATAGATTATGCATAGATTATATTTCTTTTCCTTTCTTAGATTCTTTGTCTTAGAAAATGAGAGGAGAAAGGCTTCCTTATATACAAGTCTAGGGCACAAAATTATAGAGAGGCCGACATATGAGAATTAAATTCCAATTAGGCATATACCCATAGAAGTGGACCTATATTAAATAAATTTTTAAGATTCGCCACTTCGGAGCCTGAAACAGTCGACCCATAACTGGGAAATAATTCTTTGCAACCCCGACATCTGGAAATCTTTAAACTTTGAAATTTAGATCCTGGGTCAGGGTCGAGGTTGAACATGACGCAAAAGTTTGACCTTGACCTTGAGGTTAAGAACCTCAAAATATTAGTGCAAGATACTAGAAATAGGTAGGAGAGAAGTAGAAAACAGGGGAGGAAAGGGGAAAAAATAGATCCAAGTCAAAAACCCATTCAAGGCATTTGAAATGACTCACAACCACTTAATCGTAGGGCTAAACCAGTCCTAAATGGAAGTGCTTTCATTTTCTAATGATATATTTAGCCCCCACTTTAGCAAGAGTATGGACTCGATGCAAACTCTTGGTAAAGGAGATCACAAAGAAAAGATAATATTATTGAAATTAAAGGGACAAAGCAATACTCAAGCCCATAGGGACTCAAGTCTTTGTCAAACCCAAGATTACAATAAGAGAGACATCACTAGTCAAATAAAAAGAGAGAGAGAGAGGGTTTGATTACCTCGCCCAATAAGAACCTATGTCTAATTGTGAAGCACACAAGGAAATAGTGAAACTGGAAAGATGGAGTTGAACCACCTAGTGAATGTGGCTACTCACTAGTCAACCCATCAAGGATTCACCCTCAAGAATATTTTATTCCAAAAGAGCAAAGCCAAAACTAGAGAGATCCAGTCTTAAGGACACCTTCCAACCTTAAGGAATCAAAACTTTGTAAATTGAAACTGGTGGGATCAAGAGATTCTATAAGGTAAAAATCCATGCTTTAAGGATTAGTCTCTAATCCATAAAGGGAAAAAAATTTTAAGTTTGAAAATATTTTGAAAGCGCATATGTCCAAAAAGTGAGTAGAGCATATGCCCCCATGTTAAATTCATTACTAACACTTTAACAAGAGAAATGGCTTTAACGAAAACATAAACAACTCCACTGATTATGTTTTGACTATGAGATGCCCCCAAGTGAAGACAAATCAAGGTAAATACCACATAAACATATAGAGAACATAGAAGGGATCCACCTACTGTGGGGTTAGTATGATCATAAGATTATATATATATATGATATTATTGCAAATGAATTGACATCATTCCCAAAATAAAGTAGAACTACAATCAAAATGGAGGAAAGAAAATGCAAGAGTTACGAAGAAGAGACTTTTCAGACCACAATATGGAGACCAAAAAGAATCAGTGCTACCATGTTGCAAATCCAAGCGCACTATACAAGGAAAACATTTATGAACAATAGAATAGGACATTACGGGAGAAACATAATACAATAGGAAAACACATAAAAGGATACCATGGAGGAAAATCCAATCTAGCGTATCGCCTACTCTCCCCATCCCGGTCTATATCATTTAGGGAAGGTGGGAAAATTAGAAGAGGAACTATATCCAACACAGTATGAATAATAACCAGTTCCAAACAAGTATCCTCCCAAGAATCATGATGTTTGATACTAGGTGTAATTATCAATTGTGTTGAAAGCATATTACGGTAAATTAATATCAATATCAATAGTCTAATATTCATCAGTAGCATAAATAGGATCATTAAGAGTATCTTATTCATCAAGATTAATTGAAATAGAATCTAAGATATGAATAGAATCATCATAATCATTCATCTTAACATCATTATTAACTTCTTCCAACACATCAGGCATAGGCTGGTCAAAAGAAGGTAAAGAACTTTGAAGAATAGAGGCACATGCCTTATCTTGATCTTGACACTTCTTACAACCTTCATTGGCAGATTGGTTATGTTTTGTCTTGTTTGAAATATGTTGAGAACTAGGAGGAACAACAACCGATTCATTCATAGGTTATATAGGTGGATTAGTAGGATTCTCAGTAGGCTGAAAAGAAACACTAGGAGCTTGATTAAAAGAACTAGAAGAAATGGATAAAGGAGGTATGGAAGGCATAGGAAAAAGAACATGGTTGAGATCCATCAGAGTCATGCTTAACTCAACAATATTGTGATGTTCATATTTACCACATCCTTTCTCATTAAATCCTAATTTCTTGAGAAGATGATAACTAGAACCATATCTATCGGCCATATCAGATTGATTCAAAGGAGCTGCATATGTCACAATGTCATAGAAATTAGGTTTTATTGTTTCAATTGTTTCTTCAATCGAAGCAGCAACAAACTTACTTTTTAATTCCGAAGAAAGTGGGGAAGGAGTAAAAACTTGTTTTTCAAGCCCACTTTGTTGTTTCACGAATTCCAAATTAGAAAATTTATATTTTCCAATAAAAGAAGGATTAAATTCCAATGTTCCCAAATCATCCCCAGTAAAAGAAGAAGATGGAGCTTCAGTTTTTTTAATCTCAGGTGGCCTTTTAGTTTTTTTCTTGGCTAGAGAGGTTTGGAAACTTTAGCATATTCCACATTTAAGAAAGGATTTGACGCATCATTTCCATGTAGCATATACATCAAATTGTTCTAAATAAACCTAGCCTTGCAATGAAGAGTAGAAGAAACTGCATGCATATTATGTAACCACTTGGTCTACCTAAAAGAAGCTTATAATTGAGAGGTCCAGGAATAACATGAATAGGTGTATTGAGAATAATCAGACCAACCTTAACAAGTAGCGTAATAATGCCCAAATTTATCTTTGCAATATTATCAAATCCATGAATAGGGAAATTATCAAGTTGAATAGTTGTAATATTAGCCTTAATTTCCTTAAGTATATCCATGCTACAAACATTAAGCCCAGATCCATTGTCAATTAATGTTCTACAAATGATACTCTGATTAATAGAAACATCAACCACAAGAGCATCATGTTGATTCTGTACCTCAACATAAGGTAAATCATCACCGGTAAACACAATAGGAGGTACACAAGGCATAGTATGGATGCACTCAGAAAAGGAATTAATATTCTCTTGGTTAGGAGGCAGAGCGAGAAGGGTAGATAAATCCTTTTGCAATGCCTCATGATATGTCAGGGAAGTTTGAAGCAATTCCCATTAAAATATCTTAGCGGGAGTAGCACGTAATTGTTCAACTAAGTCATACTGCTTAAAGGAAGATGGAAACCTACGTGCTTGAGGAAGCATAGGTTGAGAAGGAGGTAAAGAAACTGGAACAATAGGCTGAGGGTTATTTTGTGTGCGATAAACATGTGAAATGAAATCTGTGTTATCAAAGAAATCCAAAGGATCTCTAGGTTTACCCTTAATTTTTATTCAAGGACATCCTTTTACCATCGACAAAGGTTTAGGATATAATATTATAGGTGCATCAATGTTGCAAATAGTGGAACATGAAGGTAACCATGCACACACCCTATGGTAAAGGTCAATTGAAGAGGTTCTAGAGGAGGATGAAATAGGAATAGGATCAATCGAGATCCTATTCTAACAATTTTCATCCTCACTTCCATGTACCTCATTAGGGGATCTATCATCTTTCCCAATATAATAAAATCCTCATCAAAGTATTCAAAACAAAAATCATACATGTTGAACACAAAGTAGCACTACAAGCATGAAAAATGTAAATGTTTTTGTATTTTTAAATAAATTTTGTGATTTTTTTTAATAAATGCAAGAGCATAAAAGAAATCTACTTTTATATGCATGTAAGATCTAACATAAAATGCAAATCTAACACCAAAAAGAAAGAGTTGTCGTAAATGGGTTCACCAAAATTTATGGTGGGAATGTAAAGAGGTAATGGGAACAAGAGACTTGCACCTCTAAATAATACCCTTTACATATAAAAAGTTGGGTAAGGTTAGATTCTCCTCTTAGCCCCAAATTCACAAAGGAAAGATCTAAATTGATTAACCACAAGAAAATGGTCAATGCACAAATGAATTAATTGATTAGAAATAAGAAAAAAGAGGAAAACCTGACATTATATTTAAGGAGGAGATTTTATAATAGATCTATAAATATTACAATATTAATTGAAATGAATTGAAGACAAATACTAAGCTTAAAGTATAGAAGATATGGAAATTGCTATTTTCTGATGTCTATATCGGGTTTCTGGAAATTCTACAACTGGATCTAGAATGGAAACACAGAGATGGAGAAAACCCAAAAATCTTTTCCTTTTCTAGGCCAGGTCAACCTTGACCCAAATACGGGAGCACAATTGTACCCCTTTATGTCGACCTTGACCTGCACTGCTCCGACAGAAAATCTGTTCGCAGATCTTGAAAGTTTTCTGAAAAGGGTATCTGAATCTGCTCTATAATTAGTTGTTTTGTATCTATACTTGTAAGCAAAAAATGGTTTTGTTTGTTTGGGGAGGGGTTTTCCTTAGTTAAACCCAAGTTTTGGAATTAACCTTAAAATAGAATTGAAATTGCAATAATAAACAAAGTAAATAGAACAATTCACCTTGCTTATGTTGAAACCCTTGTGGAGGATTCGAATCCTTGGATCCACAAGTATGGATGCACCAAATGGATGTAGAATGCAGGATGTAGGATGTAGGATGTAGGATGTCTCAAATCAATTTCCTTTAGATCTTCAACACCAATCTTGAATGGATCTTGGAATAGGAAGAAGCTCGAATGGATATGGATGGATAAATCTTCAACAAGAGGGCTCCATAGAGCTTGAATCCTTCAATGGCTACTAATGGATCTCCTTGATGAATTGAATCTTGAATGCTTGAATTTTGGAATGCTTGAACATAGATGAGCGCTTTGATAGATTATGTGTAGATTATCCTTGTTGTCCTTTCTTAGATTTTTCATCTTAGAAAATGAGAGGAGAAAGTATTCCTTATATACAAGTCTAGGGAAAAAATTCTAGAGAGGCCGACATATGAGAATTAAATTCCAATTAGCCCCATACCCATAGAAGTGGACCTATATTAAATATATTTTTAAGAGTCGCCACTTCGGAACCTGAAAAAACTGACTCAGAATCGGGAAATAATTCTTTCCAAACACTGGCATCCGAAAATCTTTGAAATTTGAAATTTAGACCCTGGGTCAAGGTCGAGGTTGAACCTGACCTAGATCAGGGTTAAGTTCAAACCTGACCTAGGATAGGATCAAGGTTGACCTTGACCTTGAGGTCAAGAACCTCAAAATCTCATAGTAAGATACGAGAAACAGGTAGGAGAGAAGTGGAAAATAGGGCAGGATAGGGGAAAAACCAGATCCAAGTCAAAGACCCATTCAAGGTGTTTGACATGACCCCAAACCACTTACTTGCAGGGCTAAACCAGTCCTAAATGGAAGTGCTTCCATTTTCTAACAATACAGTATCTTATTAGTATTTTGGTTGACATCCATTTAGGAGATGTTATTTATATTGATGTACTATTTCATACCCTATGAATTTTGCAGTTGATGATGGTTTATTATGTATATCATGTGTATCGGTTGTATCTTTGATATTGTTATATAAATTTGTATCTTAAGATTTAGTTGAATTATGTTTACATGTTAGATTACTTTATGGTTGTTCTTTGTAGATTAGTTAAACTTAAAAGTAACTCTACATCATGAAACCCTTGGGATTGTTAACTACATTTATTTACTTTATAAATGTGTTAATATTATTTTGTTCTTGCTTCCGCATTTGTGTTGTGTAAACTTTAAATTTTTTTATCAAATTAGTATAATATTTACGTTAAATTCTCTTGGGTTCCCCGGTGGGGCGTTACAGATGTCAACATATTTAGTTATAGCTCTATATGTCTTTGGAGATCCTTAATTATCATGCTCTAGATGATGTTCTATAATTTTTGATCCCCAGTCATGATTTTCCATGTACCATTCATGTTGTAATGCATTGAGATACTTTCTTTTCGGTCTAGTCCTATCTCATTCTCAATGTTAGTGGTTTTGTAACATAATGTGCATTGTAATGTATAGATCTTATTTGTTATCTTTAGAATGATGTGATGATTGGATAAAGTGTTGCATTAAGGGAGGAGATTCTGGTGTGGTCCAAATTTCATTAAAACCACCGCACGAATGTCTTGGTGTGACCTATTTCAAATTGTATGTGGTCGACCTGTAAAATGATAATTGGTATTTTTCTTGGCTGACATGGATGAATTAAATAGTATATATGGAGGATGATTTTTGTTCGATGTAGATGTATGTATGCGAGTGATGTAATCTTTAAGTGAAGATATTTAGACATATTTATGTGACTGTATCTAGCTGATGATGGTAGATTATCCTTTTGTGTTGTAGTTGGAGTGAATTATTTCAGTGGTGGAATTTTTTCTTATTATCTTTTATTTTGGTAGTTAGCCAAGTTTCAGCTATGATAGTCGATTTATGTATTTAGGGTAGTTCGCCTGACCGAAAGTGAGCCAACCACTAGTGAAACTTACCTGTAGTGATCATATCAACAGTGAGCCTTTGTAAAAATCACCTTAACCAATGTCACCTTAACAATTGTTCTTATTCATGAGAATTAGTTTCTTTGTAGTTTTTCCCATCTTGCATTTTCCACGTAAATATGGTATTCTTTGTGTTCGATGTTCATTTGTGCTTTCAAGTTTATATTTATTATGTTTATCTAATTGAATTAAGTTTGTACCAAATTGATTAATTTAATGAAATTTTTATTTTATGATAACTATTTTACCCCCCTCTTAGTTATCCCAAATTGTGCAAAAAGGGGCACTTGTATCAGAATCCAGTGCAACCATCACATCCATTTCCTTCTTCTTAGGTTCTTATTTTTCTAGAGTGGTCGTATTCTTACAACTACTAGAAAAATGTCCAAAATCTTTGCAATTGTAACAATTGATGGTTTTGTCAAAATTATCCTCAATCTGTAGTGATTATCTTTATGACCATAACCATAACATAGATGATAATATCCATGAAATAATTCACCCACAAGTAATCTATCCATTCCATCAAAGTTTTTATTCAGTTAAAAAATAAATAATTGAGTATTTTGATTTAGTTTTTGTCTCCATTCAATTGCCTTATGTGTAAATTTATCGTGCTGAAAATAATAACCATTAAATGATGGGTACCTTTGAGCATTGGGTTGCCCAACTAGAGGCCTTCTTGTAAGATTTTTTGATTCCAGACTAGATTCGCATCTTGAGGTTTCTTTTTCAAAATTTGATTCACCTTTAACTTTTTCATCTAATCCTATTCCACTTACTAATGGCTTCTTATCTTTCAACAGTTCATCTAGTACTACATTGCTTTTTCTGACTTTTAGCTCTGATTCAAGTTTCATAATTTCTTTTTTCAACTTCTCACAATTTTTTTTGTTTTCTGATCAACTTTAATTATGTAATACTCAAAATTATATTTTGCCTCTTTCAACTCTTTAATAACTTCCTTAAATATCATCTTGAATTTTCAAATCTAATCTCTTAGCTTCTTGACACAATCATTTGCTTCCTTAATACTTTGTTTTAATTCTTCATTCTTTGACTCCATACTCTCTAGATCTTGAACAGAAGTCTTCAAATATTCATCTGAGTAGTACCCTCCTACCATATCCTTAGATATGATATGTTGAACTGGCTAGGATCTCCCTCAGGTGGTTAAGCTAGTAGGAAGGGATGAGACTTTGAGACCAATTGTTTAATGTTCCAAACACCTAAGAAGGCATGGGGTGAATTAGTTATAGATTGATTTTTTTTTAATCAATTTCATAGATATCCATCCAACAGATTAATTCTTTAACCACTTAACCAATTCATATATAAACATGAATAAACACATACAATGAACTAAACAAAATGAACACAATTTTTAAAGTGGAAAACCCAAGGTGAGAAAAACCATAGAGAAGATAAATCTCATGAATAAAAACATTGGTTAAGGTGACACTAGTTAATGTGATTTTTACAAAAGAGTGGCTCATTTCCAGAATGCTCACTACAAGTGGGCTCACAACTTAGAAATGCTAATTATTGTTATTAAAATAAAGACATTATAATTATATGTCTCACTTCGAAGTAAAACAAAAATATGAATTGAGAAGGTTGCATCTACATATGCATGAATTTAGTTCACGCTAGGCTCAGATCTCAACACAACTTGTTTGTAGAAGATCTAGTTAGGAACCTTTGCAACTTGGTCATAACCTGCTTGTACCAAGCATCCCTTACCACAAAATGGATACACTTATAGCTACCTTTTTGAATTTTTTTTACTTTTTTTCTATCGTAAATAACATTTGCATGTGCTCGCGCACACACACACACACATTACTGGTATATACACCAAGTCAGGCACAAAACACTTTGTCCAAGAAAAAAGTTGTAAATACATTTCCTTCCAATGGTCAGCAAGTTAGCCTCAAAATACTTTGTCCAAGAAAACTTTTATGAATACATTTCCTTCCAAAAGTCAAAGATCACATGCCACCATCACCAAAGCATGCTACAATCATCAGAGAAAGACAACAACCAATATTGGCTAGAAATAAAATGAACACAACTACCAAGGACAACAACTCAATCCCATAAAGTAATTTAGGGCATGGATAACAAGAGATCATTAAAAAAAATGTGGAACAAAAATTCATCATTGTCATACCCAAAAAAACCATTCCAACTACATACACATATATACCATTAAACACTCTTCAACTGCATGCCTTTATCTTTAACTTTAAAGTGTATGATATTATAATCCTCAAATCCATAGCCATAGTTATCACTACTACACAAGAAACTATACAAAGAGGAAAACAACATTGACTAATACATCCAAACCAAAAACTTAGACACCGAGAGAATAAACTCCTCACACCATAATCATTATTTTATAGAGAAATGATCATCTAGAAAAAATACCTACAAATACTATCACACTGCAAAAATTATGCAATACTTGGCTTCTGAGCTATATTTTTTGTACTTATAACTCATATTAATATGTTATATCTTTATCCGCTCCTAACAACAATAGTTCTGCAAAGTGTGATCTAAACACCAGATCACCAGGAATCAACTACTTTCTATACTATGGTCTTTCCAAATCACCATATTTGACATGAATGACAACCAAACACATAAGTTCAACATTTCACACATAATTCATCCTTATGTGTGTGTGTGTGTGTGTGTAAATCCATACATACATATATATATATATACATATATATATATATATATA
>MU226470.1:2674477-2695281 GCA_018584345.1 Thuja plicata
TATATATATATATATATATATATTGTGTTTGTGTACAAGCTTGATCATTAGAAATTCAACTAGGCTAGCTACAGGAAAATAAATAATATTTTTACAAAGTCAACCACCATAAGAAAAAATGTTCAATGTAGTCCACTTTAGGAAAAAAAAAGGAGACCCAAAACCTTCTAAACATGTCATCCATAAATTATTTCATTAAAGTGAAAGTATGACAACCACATTTAGGATAAAACCTAAATAAAACATGTAGAAACTGTTAGAGTAATTATCTGTTTGTACTTATTAATTAGATCACTTTGATTTAATAAATTAAGTTGTTTATTACTCTAGTTTACCTAAGATATCTTTTAGGTGCATTATAATTAATATTTATATTAATTATTAATGTGCAACCTAGCTTTTCTAGTTTTAGGATTTCGTTCACCTTTATAGGTTGAACTTTGTACTTTTTTCTTCATTAATTTAGATTATAATTTCGCTTTCACTTTCTAAGCAACTTCTGAGTTCTTCTCTTTCCCTCTTCCTATTTCTCTTCTGTAACAGGTTCTTGCATGTAGGTGTTCTTCAGGTTCTATGAAGTTGGATTTCTCAACTTCTACATGGTATAAGAGCTTTCATGTTGTTTCCTGGTTTGGAGGTCTTGAAGCCATGATTCGAAGAAGAAAACTATAGCTTCTCTAGGGGTTTTTCTTCAATCTGGAGGAGGCACTTTTTTCTGGAGCACTTTGAGAAAAAATGGATGGCACCATTGTGCTCCAAAGGCCTGGGAGAGTAAAAATTCATATAATGTTTGCATTTTTTGGCCACAATGACCTCTAGGAAAATTTTTCTCCCTCCTAGGCCATACGACATGCAAATCAAGAAAAAAAAAAACCTCTCTTTTTTAGGTTTTTTCAAGTGCTGCCGAATGCAAACCAGAGTGATGATGTCACACCACCCCGTCTCGGCCCGCGCCTGGCCCCCACCAGTGTGCCGCCTACCGACCATCGGCAGCCTCTGCCAGTGTTGGTCCACCTAGGAGCCACCCAATTGCCACCTCCACCAGCGATAGACACCCACCTACCACCGCCCACCAGCATCAGTGACATCATCACTAACGTCACTTGCTGATAATTTTTTTCTGGTGGATTTTCAATTTTTTTGATCGATTTTTCATTTTTCAGCGATCGACAAAAAAATTTTGGCGACAGGCCCATGACGTGTCGACGGCTGTCAATTTTTTTCCGCAGACGGGCGATGGTCGTTTGACCGTCAAATTTTATCCCGTCTCTATGTTTTTCCAGAGAGCTCATTTTTTAAGGTGCTGTTAGTTTTTCTGCCATAACTTGTGCATATGGTGTCCATTTTTAGAAAATGAAATATATCCGAAAAGGTGTTTCCAAGCCAGATGTAATGATGCTGGTCTCATTTTCTGATTTGGCCATTTGAGTTCTCTTTTTTGTGTTGAAGTAGAGGCTTTAGTTTCCTCTATCTCTACATCTGGCGTCTAGGTTTTCTTCTCATTTTTTGTGATTTCTATAGTTTCTTCTTTGGTGTACGGGGGATAGGATTATATACATTGTGGGGGGTGCATTTTCCTTTCTATAAATTATTTCAGAAAAGACCCTTCTGCTTCTGTCTTATTCTTCTCTAAATGTCAGACCCCTTTGTGACCCAGCTGACACCACATAATTATCACACTTGGAAAGCAAACATGACCAAGCTACTTATGTCATGTGGCTTATGGTCATGTCTAGATGACCACCAACATGTCCTGCAGTGCCCTTTAGAGGTTCTTCAGCATAGAAACAAAATGGATGAAGCCATGGGCTTGATTGGAATGAACATCTTTGATAGTCTTATGTTTCACCTCGATTGTTTGACCACTCCTCGGGCTATTTGGGGCAAGTTTTCAGATTTTTTTGCCACAGTGAATGAGTTCTCGGCACTACAGCTTGATGTAGAGTTGACCACTTTTTCTCCTAACAATTTTTCCACCATTGAGGACTTCTTGATGAATTTCAATGCTCTTCGATCACTTTTACAGGGATGTGGGAAGACCAAATCAGATGATGAGTGTATCTTCCTGATACTCTCAAAGCTTCGCAAACAATTCCAGATTTTATCCTCCACTTTCTATTCCACTATGGATGCTTTGGGTCCTAGGCACAATATGCCTTCCTTTGTAGCCTTCTATGATCAGTTGACTCGAGATCAGTCAAAGCTTCAATAGTTGAATGATGCTTCCAACTCTATGAGCCATGCCTTGGTTGCTCTCCCATCTTCGTGGAAGCCAGAGAAGAAATAGGTATCATCAACCACATTGTCATGGAAGGATTCCCCTTCTCAACATTCCTCTAGCCCACCTCCTTCACCTAAGGGGAAATTGAAGACTAACAAACCTAAGTGTACTTATTGCAATAAGTTCAATCATGATGAGTCTCAGTGCTTTCAGAAGAAGGTAGATGGATATGCCCAACAGATTGCTGATTTGATAATTCTTCTTCATAAGAGCAAGATTGATATTCCTCCTTCCTCTTGTCGCTGGTCTTATTCATCATATTCTTAGGCAGATGAGTCAGACAATGGAAAGGGTCATGCCTTATGTACATCTTCTATAGTTCCCTCTTCTAGGTGGCTACTATATTTCGGTGCTTCACATCATATGGCATCTTCTCAGAGTTCCTTCTCATCTTTTGTGGCCTCTCGTACCCCACACATCTTGATGGGGAATGACATTGTTATGCCTGTGTGTGGGCAGGGTTCTATTGACATTGATGGCAGTGTATTCCATGATGTACTATGTGTTCCATCCTTGTCATCGAACCTTCTCTCCATTTATTAGATTACTCACAGTGGGACAGAGAAGATAGTTGAGTTCACTACAGATTTTGTACACATTAGGGATAGTGTGACTAGCAACATTGTTGCTATAGGGATAGTTGATCATGCCACCCACCTGTACTCCTTCTCCCATTTTGTTCCACAATATCTAGTGTCAGAGAATATCTCTCCTACTTCACGAGTGCCTAGTGAGAAGAAGTCAGGTAACTTGAACTTCTGTGTTGCTCTTGAGATTAGTGTTGTGACTTCTCCACCTCCTCCTCCTGTTGGGCATGCATTTGTTCAGCATGATTCTTCTTCAGCAGTCCCTATTATGGTCACTCCTTGCATTGAGCCTTCCACTCCAATTGTTTAGGGCATATTCGAGGACATTCATCTCCTCCTAGCTAACGGATTTAGCCCATCTATTATCCCACCTTCATTGGGGATTCCATTCTAGGAGTCTCATTCATTCTTCTTTGAGCACTAGTTATGCCTTTCGGTTTCACCTCTCATTCAGGGGTTTCCTTGTTGCTTTGTGCCTCTGTTTCTTCCACATTGGATTTCCATTGGTTTGATCATTCTTATAGGGGTTCCATCATTCTCGGGGGCCTTTGGTGTCTCATCTCTCTCTCATGGGGAGTTTGATTGTACTTATGGTTTTGAGAGAGTCTCTTAAGCCATTCTTTTTTGCATTTTGTTCTATCTCTTCTTAGAGAGGGGTTTTTCCCACTGGGTTTTCTCCTTTATCCCTGGTTTAGAGATATTTCCTTGTATTGGGTACCTGATCGGGCCTTGTTTTTGGGACTTTTTTTCTCGCTTTCATAGCTATGCTAGGTTAGCTTACCTCCTGAGCTTCACTTAAGGGGGGGTGTTAGAGTAATTATCTATTTACACTTATTAATTAGATCACTTTGATTTAATTAATAAAGTTTTTTATTACTCTACTTTACTTAAGCTATTTCTTAGGTGCATTATAATTAATATTTATATTAATTATTAATGTGCAACCTAGATTTTCTAGTTTTAGGGTTTTGTTTACCTTTATAGGTTGAACTTTGTAGTTCTTTCTTCATTAATTCATATTATAATTTTTCTCTTACTTTCTAAGAAACTTCTAAGTTCTTGTCTTTCCCTCTTCCTACTTCTCTTCTATAACAGGTTCTTGCATGTAGGTGTTCTTCGGGTTCTGTGAAGTTGGATTTCTCAACTTCTATAGAAACATGTCAGCAGTCAGCGTTAAAAAACTTACAAATATCATGCAAAGAATGAAATTCCATGTTGTAGGACCTAAATCATTCACTTAATCCTTTCTCCAATGTGTGTCCTTTCTCCAATAATTCATAAACTAGTACATCAAAAATAGGTGAGTGGGCCAAAGACCAACACCGATAGCAGTATGGCACTCAAGACAACATATCTTAACTCAAGTGGAATAAAATAAAATAAGATATTTTAACTAGAACACTATGCATACATTAGAAACATGTCCACCATATTGAATACCCTAGTAATATTTCAATGCATAGATAGAGCATTCTCTGAACCTATCCTGACCACTCCTAATAGTTAGCCTTCCTAGATCAACAAATAGACAAACACAACTTCTAATATTTTGTGGACTTTAGTAAATGATAGTGGAACATTTACAAGCCATACATTACAATACCAACTCCATAATCCATCAACTTGTTATGTGGAATAATGCAGGGAATTCTCCCAAAAGGACTTAAAATTTACTCTCCTGCATATTCGAGCTTCTGATTCATTTGTATTTCTAAATACACCTCATACATACTTGTTATGATCACCAAACATTAGATTAATCATGTGACCATAGTACTTCAAATAATTTTTCCTATATATAAAAATTTATATATCCTTTCCTCCATATTATACTTTGAATACTCTTTCCTGCATATCTGACTTCAAGTACTCTTTCCCGCATATTAGACTTCAAGTTTTCTTTCCTTCATCTCAGATGTCTTCATACGCCTTATGTAATCCTCATCATTGTATCTTCATACTCTTTCTATACTCATGTTGTGGTTAACATTAATGCACAAAGCATGTTGACATCAATAAAAACACTAAACACATAATTCTAACATTTCAAAGGTTGCGGGTAGAGACAACCTTGACTAATTCTCAATATTCCACAAGCCTTATGGAAGGAAAGTGATAGTCAGGGATCAAAGGTGTATCACCATTAATATTTTTGAGGATTAATGATATCCTACCTTACAAAAAAAATTGGATGAGGGAGAACCAAGGGGAATAAGGGTTGTGGGGGATGGGTGATCAAGGGTCTCCAGTCTAGAGCTTTTCCCTTTGGACCCCTTATTGCCTAGACACTATCAAGTGAAAAGATATATCTAGGGTTGGGTATCAATGATGTCCAATCTTGGATATCAACACTTAGTCATTATTTTTAATTATTTGTCTTATATGTTTCTTCAGGTTTTATTTTTCTACAATTGATCTAGTTTCTACCCCAATTAGGGCTCACCACCTCTAGTTTCTTGGGATTTCATTCTTTCCTAAGCCTAATCCTAGCTCAAAAAATCTATAGAAAACTTATTCAAACATAATTTAGTCATAACCTAACCAAAATAAAAGGAAAATAAGCTGATGGGGCCTACTATGAGCCAATTCTAAGCAACAAAGGTGTTAAACAAGTAAAAGAGTCATGACTCTGTATATAACAAGAGGGTTTGATGCACCCATAGACAAAAATACAAAGGAGAAACCAATGAAGAAAGAAGAAAATGCTAGAAACCTTACTTGGTTCTTAAGGAATAACATGTATGACTCTATATAATAGTGTAGCTTGAAACCCACACCAAGGTGCATAGAAAGTACTTCAGAGCTTCACTTGTAAATGTTCACAAATTACTCTGAATTTAGAATGCAAGGTGCACAAATAAGTGGAAAAAAAATTTCATATAGGTGTGGGATTAGGATGATGTAAGTGTGCATTACCAAGAATCTCCTTTCTAGAGTTTGAAGTGAGGAAACGATATTAAAGGGTTTTAGGGATTAAACCATTGGGTATGGCACATTATTATGTCATCTTTGATACCCCAATGTACAATCCCTAATAGTGACTCAAATGGAAATGATAAGGGGAAATGGGTTTTAGGAGTGAAGCATTTCTAAACAAATGTGGGGAAGCTCATCCACAATCTCCAAAAGACCAAAATGATAAGGAAAAAGAAAAACACACAAAGAGATCCTCATGGATCAAATTTTTGGTCATCCAAGACACAATTAGGAAGCTTGGTTCCTTGATCAACAAAATCCTAAAAATACAATAAGAAAAATAGAAGGAAGAAACCAATGTAAAAGGAAAATAATGAAAGAAATGGAAAGTGAGTTCCCCACTCACTCAAGTGAACATATGGGGTGACAGTTGTGAAGGACAACATGGACAATGAGACTTCCATCCTACTAACAGGACTTTATGACCGGGTCCACCAACAGAGGTAAGTTGTCACCAGGCACCAGGGTACTGGCCAACTTCACCTGTAAAGGTTGTCTAGGGAAATGAGATTCCCCGGGCCTCCAAGAATGTGAGAGTCGGGTCTCGACGGTGTGGGGCTTGGTTGGGAGATGTGACTATTTTTTTTGAGGGGGATAGTTGGTTATCTTCAACTCGTCTTCTCTAGGGATTCAAGTAAGTGGGGTTTCCTCCAAGCGTTCTTTCACCTAACAAATAAACTTAAAAATATATTGCAGAGTTAGAAGTATTTCATCTACCTATAGTTATACTAAACATTCAAAACATCAACAATTCTCTAACACACTACACTAAATACCGAAGAAATATACAACCATCAGTTCATATTTTATCAGTAGCAAAGGAAAGGAGGTCGTTAATCTACTTTAAGCATCAGAGAAAAGGACATGAAGAACACAAAGCATAAAATACCGTTAACGCAGAAGAGAGAACGCTAACAACATCATCGAGAGAACTCTTCCTTCTTCATTAACATCTTTTCCAGAAAGTACTAGTGTGTGGTATAGTGATAACTCCAAGGGAGCATTTAACTACTAAAAGCTTAAAACTATGGAGCATTGAGCTCTGCAACTAAGAAATGAGAAAATCAGATTGCTATTAACTATGGACTGCAAAATCATCAATTTTGTCGACCCTTCGAATGAGGTCAGAATTATTATTTATACACCTCATTTGACCTAAACCTAACCCTAACTTATTTAAATTTTATAATATAGTACATTATTTGGTGGCTGGTACTACCTGCACCATGCTACAAAAGACCTCAAGATGAAAAAGGTTTGACATGTCAGAAGAATAAGAAAAGAAAAGTGGAGTGGAAGAATCGGCCTTGAGAAGAGGGCCAGGAGGAAAAAGAAGAAATATGATCCCCCGTGGATCGAGGCTACATGCCTCATAAATGGGAAAGTAGTGCCCTATCTCTGATGCACCAGGTGTATCTTTGAAGTGAGGCCTTGGGAAGACCGCTTGTCAGAAAACCTCATGTCAAGCTGAAGTGCCCTGTTACGGTTACCCACCTTCTGACAACCTTCATTAATTTCCTTGAAAATGACTAGTCAGCTTTGAGAACCAGGACGTGGGTTGCTTAAAGAATACAAAAATGTGGGATCCAGGAACTCGAGCTCCAAAAGAATAAATGAATACAACACATCTTCCACTGAAAATCTCCAAAATCTGAAGCACCCCATTGCTCCTTATGATTTTTTTTAAGCCTCTAACACTTGGCCTATTCTTTCCTCATCTATACTCTGGATGCTATCCCACCGACTGTGCATAGCCTCTAATGCATCCTCGAATTCTTCAGACTCACTCTAGAATTCATCCACCATCTTGATGGCATCATGTGACCAGATCATGGTCTTTGACAATCTAGATAACCTACCCTTGTAAAAATCTCTGGCTAGTGGATACAGGGACTCCATCCGCTCATTGAACTTGCTGAGGACATAATCCTCTGGGGTACATGTTCTGATGGTGAAGGGATCAACTTGTGATACCCCAACCATGAATGCCTTGAATAAAACCAAGGAATATCAGGCAACTGTCAGCTTCTCTTTTAAGCTTTTGACCAGTTCCTTGCAAACCTCAATTTTGAGGGCAAGTTTGAAGTACTAGACCTGGAGGGAATCATATGATTCCTCTCCCAAAATACCAGACTCTATGGCAACCTCCTCGCCTAGGTTTCAGATCTCTTCCAACCCGGCTTTCCATTTCTCATATTTTTCCAAGTCCTGCTCCCATATTTGAGTAGAGCTTCTTGCATGGCTGAGAATGAGATCAACACTATAGAGGTCTAGGAGGGACACTGCTAGAAATTATCTCATCATTGTTACCTTTTTAGCCGCCCACCCATCCACTACTTGCACTTTCTTCTTCATTATGCGCAGAGAGTTCACATCGCCCTGTGCAAGTGGCAATCTGGAAGAAGGGGTTCCGAGGTGGACTTCGGCTAGAGGCCATGTTAGTTCTGCCATAAGCACTAGGAGATTGACATTTGTTTCTCTATCCTCATGCAGCTTCTGGCCCTGCTATATGTACCAGGCCTCTATCACCTTGGTAGCCTCTTTTAGCAGGTTTAATTCATCTTGCTTGTCTCTCTTCCCCAATTCTACCTCTATTATATTGTTGTTTTTGGGCCTTACGGCCATTGCATTTGCATTTGTTTGAGGTGTTGGGATAACCACAATGATATTTCCTACTAGGTTGGTCTGGAGAGTATGGACAACCGGCGCCTTCTTGGGCTTCTTTGCCTCTGTATTCCTGGTCATCATCTCGGCCAACGAGAGTGGAGCACTTGTGGCCATTGCTGGGGCTTTCCT
Organism: Thuja plicata; assembly: GCA_018584345.1. Taxonomy (NCBI): domain Eukaryota; kingdom Viridiplantae; phylum Streptophyta; class Pinopsida; order Cupressales; family Cupressaceae; genus Thuja; species Thuja plicata. The sequence continues at coordinate 2,683,118 of MU226470.1, forward strand.
TTTCTTAGACTCTACTAGCCATTGGGGTGCCTAGGGAAGCCTTGTTGTCAATATCTGTTCATTAGGATCCCTTTTTGAATTTGGTGGCGCATTCCTAGAGTGTACGTTATCTTTGGGCTCCTTTTCTTGCTCCTGTTCTTGTTCTTTTCCTGTTTCTTGTTCTCCAGAACCCTCAATATTTTTTTCCATGCTGGCATCCTCTACAGTATTGCCTAGGATCTTTTCCCCAGTCTTAATATCTATATTTTCAAGGACTTCATCTTCCCTAGTGGCATCAGCAGTTTCTTCATTTTCCTTATCTGGGACCTCTTGGTCCATTTGCTTTTGTTGTTCCTGGGCCTCATTGGCCTTATCTACTGCAATGCTCTCCTCCACTGGGAAATTTTCTAGAGGTGGGTGAGGTCACTCACTGAATTTTAATAAGGCGGCTGCCATTACTACCTCACCGAAAGTGCTTTGGGGCACTTGGTCACCCAGAGTTACCAAAGGCACCTGAAGCGTGATGGTTGGAGCTACGGTTGTTCCCTTGGGTCTGAGTTCTCTGACCATCAGTTGCTCATTTATGGGCTGCCTTAGTATATCTCCAGTCCCCTGGACTGGTATTATTTCCTACTCAGGCTCTGTTTGGGTTTCTTCCTGAGCCTCTTTCTCTAATGTATCTTTTTCTATGGGAATTTCCTTTTCTATAGGGACCTCCTCTTTGTCCTGAGCTTTAATTTCCTCCATCGCATGACTAACACCCTGTTGAATCTCTAGAAGCTCCTTCGCTAAGAAGGTATCATCAAAATCATCATGTGGTGGAGAGGAGTTTGAGATATCCTCTAACTCTGGAGAGTCAAAACTTAATTCTACTGGGCGCATCGATGGCATGCCAGGGGTGGCGGTTACGCTTGGTGTAGGGGTCACTGTTGTTTTCTTCTTCCTTGTGAGGCAAGCCCTGGTATTCATAATGTTAGTAGACTTTGCCTTAGTGAAATTTTTTTTGGTCATCATAGCTACCAACGAGGAGGATCTTGTCGAGCAAGCAGATACCATTGGAGTGATGGGGAGACTGGCAGATACCTGCATGCTTAATTGTTGACTAGTCAGCTTTTTCAAATCCATTTTTTGATGTAGATGGGCCATCAGAAGTGTGGGATCCTGGGGAGGTGCCCTAGGAATCAGGGCACCCTCTTTCTCTTTTTCTTTACTTACACTTGCTTCAGCAGCCATAGCAGATGAAGATGGTCCAGCACCGGATGAAGAGGGAATGGTCTTCTTGACTGTCGGTTTCTTTTGGGTGCTCTTGGGGCACACCTGGGAAAATTATCTGTGACTTGACTCTATGATGGGGTGGCATAATCCTTCAATTGTTAAATCCTCTGAAGTGGCCCAATCCATTAGAGGGAGGTCTAATTTTTCTAGCCACTGTCCTTTGTATGTTGGATCCTCCAGTGGCCCGTCATCTTTGAAACCCTTTGGGAAAGTCTGAAGGTCTAGTGCTTTCATGAGCCCTTTTCTCATCCTTGTATGTTGTTGGGCCCAGAGATCAAAACTATCTTGGTAGGCCACCCAGAAGTCTTCAATATCCTCCTTATGCAGTGGGGATTCCCGAGGTAGTGCTGTGACAATCTTGCCATGGGGATCATAATTTTTCTAGGCATGGTTGAATTCTACCAGCCCCAAGCTTTTCAATTCATTATCTGCCTCTCGGGATGCAGCAAGGCTACATGTGTAATTCCCATAGGAGAAAGGGAAAGGGATGTTGATGACCTTCTTCAATGTGAAGAAGGCATGCATATCCATCATATTTCTGCAAAACTCCAAGAGAATAATTCTATCCCCGCAATACTGGGGAAGAAGATAGGGCTTCCTATTAAATCCTATCACCCTAATGTAGGTGTGATGCTGGAACTGAATAAAATACTGGCCATAGGATCTGACCAGAGTCATTACTTCCTATGAGAGGCGGTACCCAAAATCTCGAGTAAGTGTTAGAATGTTATGGTAAACAAAGGCTTCATTTACCTGGCAGAATTTTGGGAAACTAAGCTCTCACTGTAGTTGGGTATAATGATCCCATGGTGTGACTTTCCCTAGATAGTTCCTGAGTTCCCCGGCTATTCCCAGACCTTGAAAAGTCAGCCTTTGTTGTGCTAATGTCCACAACACATATGATGTCATATAAAATTAGGAATTTTGGGTGACGGTCCTCATCTGTGTATCTACGTGGTTGGCTATGATAACTGCCCAATTGAAGGTCTTGTTGTATGTGGTGATGCAGTATAGAAAATAATACATCCACACCAATAATTCCTAGGTGTGGGGTCATCTGAAGATCCTGCATAAAAATATGATTCCCTCCTGAATGGGCTCCTTGAAATCCCCGCGGGGAATTTCCAACTTCATCCTCTTGTGGTCTCACTTTGGAGACATCACCTACTGACTGTTGAGGTGTTGTTGGGAAATAATTTTTGCTTCACCAAATTCCTTTAGTGAGTTAACCTGGGTGACGAAAATGGACCCTTTGAACTGAGGAATCCACAACCTGGAAGAAAAGGTTGGGGCATCCAAGGTGACAATGGTGGTGGGGTATTGTAGCAGCTAGGGATCTAGAAGTAGAACTGAGCGAGTAGGAACATTGTATAATATTGCCAGCTGCTTTATAAATTCTGGTGACTACACCGAACATGGGAAGTTTGTAGCCTTTATGATCCCAGAGGTAGCCAAGAAAGTGGCTACCTTGTCCCCTTCAGCCTTTAACCTGTAAATGGTCTGGATTAGACCCTGCAGTTTGGCCCAAGTCCCGGGATCTGTATCCATTATTTCCTAGACTTTGGAGTCCACCTTGGACCCCGCAATAGCTCCCTCTTTTGTATATTTGGAGGTTAGGGGAAGCTTCGCCAACATTCTTTCAATTTTTGACTTTGTAGTTTCCTGGGTAGAAGTGGTAGGTAGTTCTGGGCTATCAAGAGGAGAAAAATTGTTAGACATCTTCAATCAATCTATCTGCAACCTGCAAGACCAGAGAACCATCAGGACAAATAAACATAAGTTATAACTCTGGAAGATTCTTCACCAACCCACACCTACCAAACACGGGTTAGTACATATATCAAAAGTTTCAGAGTATCTAGAATGAACATGCTTTAGAATTCTGGGGCATGTTAACAAGGCAGTAGGAGGAAGTGAAAGACAAAGTCTTGCTGAAGGTCCAGAGTCTGGACCAACTGGCCGTTGCCGATGTGACTGGCAAAAGGCCGTACTTTGGTCGACATGTACTAGCACATGGTAGGATGGTAGGTGGTGTAAAGACATTTATGGTGACAAGTGGGCTGACACGGGGGAATTTATTTCCAGATGGGACATGGTTTGAATGCCCACTCTTGGGAAATTAATCCCACCATTATGGTGATGCAATGGAGAAGAGAGAAATTTGCCATGGTTCGAACTAGCGAGGTGCTGAGTTTGAACCATTGTGACTTTGTCTTGACAAGCTTGATGTCATGAAGCCACAATACTCAATAGAGTGCAAATAATTTGTAAGCTTGGATGGATATATAGAGCATATATACATAAAATACAAAAGGGTCGAGAGCCGAAGCAAATATACATGCAATATAAAAAAATATACACCATTCACAGTATAGAAAAAATAAACACAATGTACAGTAGCTATCCTAAGACCAAAAATACAAATGTACATTAACCTACAGCCATGCAGAAGGTGGACAACCCTCTGGCAGAGCCAACCCACCAGCGGGTGGCAAACCAAAAGCAGAAAGCACAAAAAAATAGAACAAAACAAACCAAAAACCAAAACCAAGACCAAACAAAATGAAGGTAGGAACCAGAAGGCCTACCTGGAAACCAAAAGAACAAAAAAGAGATGGTGCTAGGGTCACTCTGCAATAGCTTCAATCTCCAATGATCATGAAAAGCCACCAAAAATCAACTCATAGTTATCCACTAAGCTCAAATTAATTCATAGTTAATTTCACTTAAATTACCAAGGAATCACTTTGAAAAACTCTAAGTAGTTTAATCGTGGTAACTGTAAAAGTGACATGTAAACCTTATTTTTACTCAAGGTAAAAAGCAAGTTACCTTTCTTCCTACAAATTCCAGAATAGGCAAACCTCTAGACTCTGGGCCTAGGGATTCCATGCAACCATACCTCTTTGCAAGGAAGAGGCATAGAGGTAGAGAATCCCAGAGTTCAGAATCTGGCTCTGGAAAGGAAACAACCAACTCTAGGACCGGGTCCCAGTGTCGTGAAAGACAAAAGAAAAATAAAACAAACCTCATGAGAAGGAAAACCCAGAGAAGAAAACAAAAATAAATAAAGGCAAAGAAAACAAGGCAAAAGCAAAAAAAAAAAAGAGGGGACCCAACATTTTGCACACAAAATGTAGGGATGGGTATGCAGGGCATAACAAATGGTGACTATTTGGGATGAATGCCTTAGTGCATTTGAGAACCACAGAATCTCTAGTTAGCAAAACTGGAATACATCATTACTCAGAGCATCCTGCTTGCAAGGCATGAAACATCTGAGAAAATCTGGCCATACATGATTCAATCCATGGTCTTTCATCAATTGTGAAGTGTGTGCTTTGGAAGGAAATCAAGCTAATGACCTCTGGGAGAAGCAGAGAAGAGGCACTAAATATATCAACCCAAAGTCATCAAGTTTGCTTGTTTCTCCCAGATACGGGAGTTTTGTCCCATCGTTTCTTTTCTTATTATTTTATTCTCTTCTGGGTGGGAGGGCAGTACTTCTTTCACCATTAAACTTGAGCTTAGCTAAATTTTAAAGATGGTACTTCTTTCACCCCTCCACCCACCTTGACTTGCCGAATGGGGAAGGAAAACTCCAGACCCAGAAAGAATTTCCAAAAGTTCAGACTTAGGCCAACAAACTAATGTGACCGATCTACCCTCGGTGTGTCTGATTACTTGTTTCCTTTTATTTTGATTTAACTGATTATCAAACTTCTGGGGATAAATCTGATGAATATTTCTCATAGTTTTCTACCAAACTCATGAAATAAATCTGGAGACTGGACCAATTCTACCATGCTAACAATAGATTCTGAACTCAACACAAATGCATAAGGCACCATCCCAAAGACTAGATGTTATGCAAAGCATACCAGCCTACATCAGGGGAGAAAAATACTAGAAACCTAAAAAAAAGAAAGAACAAGACCGAAAGAGAAACAAACAAAAAGGGGTCTGTCCCAGAGGATCATCGGAAAAACTATTTACAAGGCACCCCAAACGGGGTACCGGGGATGAAATATTTACAAGCAAGAAGATTTACATATAATATAACTCTAAAACAATCTGCCACATTCAATATAATGCTTTAGAAACTGTCCATTGACGGGCAAAGGGATGGGTTCTCTAGTCATGGTATTGAGGTGATAGGTATTTGCCCCGTAGATCTCTGAGATCAAATATGGTCCGAGCCAGAGTTTTTGGAACTTAGTGTGCTTTCTTTTCTTTTCCTAGGCTTTATCCCACAAAAGGACCAAGTCCAAAATCTGAAAGGCCTTATACTGGGCTCTTCGGTCAAACCATCATTTTACCAGTGCTTGGTGATGCGCAAAATGTTCAAGGGCTACATCCCTTTGTTCCTCCATCCGCACCAGATTTAGGAGCCGAACCTCCACGATATTGTCCCGGTTGCCAAACTCCTACATGAATTGTAAAGCCAAGATTTGTAAGTTAATAGGGAAAACTAGATTCTAGCCGTAAAATAGATGGAATGGGGATGTTCCCAGGGCAGCCTTAATTCGAATGTGATCTACCTAGAGGGTGAATCTCAGCTTTTGGTGCCAATCCTGGGGATTCTATTCTAACAGGTGTTTGATCACTTTAAGCAATTTTTTATTAGTTGATTTAGCAACACCATACCCCTAGGGGTAATAGTTGCTGGAGAACTTCAGAGTGATCTTTCGGTCATAGGTCCACTCCAGTAGTTGTGCCAAAGAAAATACTGGACCATTGTCACACACTATAGAAAAAGGCATTCTGAATCTTGTGACGATGTTTTCTTCCAAGAATTTGATAACCACATCTGTCATGTTGTTCTTACAAGGTATGGCTTTAGACCACCGGGTGCAATAATCGGTAGCAATCAGGATGTACCGGTGGTTGGCAGATGAGTTAGGGTTAATTTCCTCGATAAAGTCAAATGCCCATTGAGCGAAGGGTCTAGCTTTGAAAACTGGCTGCAAAGGCATAGTTGGGTTACATTCATGATGTGCCACAGTTTGGCAAGTATGGCAATTCCAGACGTGAGTGTAAACATCCTTAAAGATACAGGGCCAATACTATGTGGCCTGAAGGATCTGATGGGCAATGGCATCAGCTAAGCCATGCCTAGTTCTAAACTTCCCGTGGAATTCTTTAATTATTTTTGCAGCTTGGACCCTATCGATGCATCGGAGGTACACTCCCTCATAATTCTTATAAAAAAGCATGGAGTTTTTTTATCATGAAATGCGTTCTTTTCAATCGCAGGGCATGACTTTTGTTAGGAGGCAACCCCTCTAGACATCTTTTATTTAACAACAAGTACACTAGATTTGTGTACCACGGGTCTCGAGTGATGGACTCCACCTTATATGTCTGACATTTGATGTGGGGAGTCTCTCCTACCATCACTCTACTTAGCCCCTGGCCTTGGACTATCTTCATGGGTTGCATTTCTAAATCATATTCCTGCAAGATGGCCATCCATTTCCCCTATCTTTCACCCAATTCACTCTACATCAGTAGAGATTTTACTGCCTAGTCCAGGATAATAGCATGCACCTTTCTCCCGAGAATGTAATGTCAGAATTTCTTCATGACGCGAACAAGAGAAAAGGCCTACTTTTCCAATGATGAATATCAGACCTCAATTTTCTTAAAGGGGGAGCTCATGAAAGCTATAGGTTGTTCTTCCCCTTCGACCTTTTGGGTCAATACTGCCGCAGAAGAATGCAGCGAAGCAAAATAATAAATGTAGAAAGGGAGGGAGTAGTCTGGACTAGCCAGAACTAGTGCCTCCAATATCATTTTCTTGATCTGGGTGAATGCCCACTTTGCTTAAGGACTCCACTCAATTTTTTTATCTTTCTTCATCATCTCATTGAGTGGCTTCACGATCTCAGTGAATCCAGTGATGAACCGCTGGACAAAGTTGATCATTCCAAAGAAAGACCCCATTTCCTTCTTGTTGCTGGGCATTTGCAGGTTTAGCAGTGCTTCAACTCTCTCAAGGCCAGTGGATATACCCTTCTCGGAGACAATATTCCTGAGTAACTTCCCTTTAGTGACCCCAAATATGCATTTCTTAGGGTTTGTAAGGTATAAAATTTGGCACAAGAAGGATTTCCTAAATAAGATTTGTGTAATGTGGTAAAGCGAGATCCTAAGGCCAAATTTATGTTTTCTTACACTTAATTATTATGATAAAATAGCTTGAGGAACATGTAAGAAATAAATAGACAAGATACTTACCTCATAACATAGTACATCTAGAAATACTCATTTTCTGAGGTCTGTATTGAGTTTCTGGAAAATCTGACAGTTGATCCCGAACCAGAACACAGAGAAGAACAAAACCTAGAAATCTTTTTCCATTCTGATGTTGTCTTATGAAAAAGGTCAACCTTGACCCACAAATGTCATCCCTGAACCAATAATGTCAACCCTGACCTATGTAGTGTCGATAGAAAATTTGTTTGCAGATCTCATAAGTTTGCTAAAAAGGGTATCCAAATCTAGTCTCAGATCTGCTGTCCTGCACCTATAACTCCCAAAAATAGCACCTACAAATATCTGAAAAGAGGGATTTTGGGGTGGCTATATAGGGTTTTACCTTAGTCAAAACCCCATTTTGGTGATCTCCACCTCCACGAATAGCCGAATATAGAATGTAGTGTGTGTGTGTGTGTATTGATCTCTTGAAAAGAGCTTTTAAACATGCAATATCAAGATCTAATCTTCTCGATTAACAATCCTAACATAACATGGAAATGAGAAAGCAATGCATAGATTTGAATATGACAAAGAAATCATACCAAGCCCACAAGAATAAAGTATTCCTATCAACTCACAATCCGTAATTGCTACCCCATGATGATGTCCTTTGAATGTTTGAATGTTGTGAATAGTAGATCTAAAGAGAGAGCCTTCTTACTTCAATGAAAATCCACCATAGTTTTGTCCTCAAAGTTCTTGATTGAAGATGATGATATATGTCCTCCTAGTATACTCCTCTATATCATCCTCTTGCTTGCTTTCCTCATCATTCCATCATGTAATCTCCCAATTTTGTTTCGTGATCAAATGAAGGCAAAAGAGAGTGTTTATATAGAGATCTCAACATAGGCCTCCTAGGGCAATGCAAGGGATCCAAATTTAAATTTCACTTCGAATCATAGTCCAATCACATTTTCCAACTAAGGAGAAAACATATTAATTCAAATATAAGAGAAAACACTTCCGCATTCGAACCCAGGGACCTACTTTAAGTTCCAGGCCCCGATAAGCTTCAGATTTGAAAGCGGGGACCAATACCTGGCAAAGGTCTATGTTGATCTTCTCCCTGAACTAGGTCAGGGATGAACTCAACCTTGACCTAGGTCAGGGTCAACCTCAACCCTGACCTAGGTTAGGGTCGACCTCGACGCTGACCTGAGGTTTCAGGTAGGTCACCAGAAAGTTGCAGAAAGGTTTCCAGATCAGCCGGGCACCTAGAAAGGTAGGGGAATGTGCCAGAGTTTTTAGGAAGGCCTAGAGGCCCAAAGAGAGAGTAGGATGAGGCCCAAGAGGACCAATACATAGATCCTACCTAGAGAGAAGAGCCATGAATAGAGAAATCTAGGAGAATCCACAAGATCCTAACCCTAATTTCATCTACACATGTATAATCAAGCACAGATGCAAATCTAATATGCCAACCCTACTAAATGAGGGTGCTAAGCCTATCAAAATGGAATTGCTTCCATTTTAATATGATACATTTATCCCCCACTTTAGCTTAGATATGATACTACATGAATATGCAAGCTAAAGTAAGAAAACATCATAAACTATAAAAAAGGATATAGCTAAGTCCTCAATGCGAAGATCCTGCAAGAAACCATTAGTATCCACAACCTACAACACATGAGGTTAATGAAAATATAGAGAGTACCTAATTCTTACTATGATGATCTTGAGAAGTATATAGATCCCCTTATGCCCCCCCTAATTTGGCTTATTGATTCATGGAAGGTGAAACAGGGTGATAAGGTAATTTCTATACACTGAAAATGCAATTTGAAGAAGATCCTTTCCTAGACCATTTATAAGGATCCTGAACCTTCCTAAACTAATTTAAGAGGTTAGGTATCTAAATCATGATTCCAATTCCTCTGACGGCACTAAAAAAAGAGCTACCAAACTCAAGTTATGATGAAAAGAGTAGATGCCTATCTAAATGCATATAAAGGGAAAATTCGAATTTAACCTACATAACTTCAAATGAAAAACCTAGTAAAACCCTAATTTATTTCCTATAAATAAGAGAAAGAGACATTTACTACCTCATTCTTACCATTTTCAGAGTAAAAGATGCTGAAGAGAGAGGAGTTTTGAGCGAGCCGCATGGAGGTTCTTAGGGAGTGCCTAGCCAGCAGACAGCCACTACCTGAGGTACACTCCTATTTCCAGTACCTGTGATTGAAATTTTGATGTTTTTACAGGGAAGGTCAACCCTGACCCAATAAGGTCAACCCTAACCCAGTAAGGTCAACCTTGACCCATAAAGGTTGACCCTAACGGGAGAGGTTCTATCCTTTTTGGGGCCAAGTCGACCCTAACCCAAAAAAGTTGACCCTGACCCATAAAGGTTAACCTTGACCCAAAAAGGTTGAACTTGACTGGTTCAGGTGGGTATAATAGATGTTTGATGCAGAAGTACTGATATGATCCATATTTTGGCTTGTAGGATCCAGTCCATCTTTGAGATCATCCCTTTGGAGGGTTACTATTATCTGTGAGAGGGAGTGTTTCCGAGCTATAGTAGGATGAGATACAGTTATTGAGAGATGTAGGATTATACTAGGTAGTAGTCCTACCATAGCTGATGTTCCATCAACCTATGATATTGGCCCTAGTAGAGAGATGGGATGAGGATACATGTTCTTTCCATCTTCCATCAGGAGAGATCACAGTTACATTGGAGGATGTGTATAGGATACTGCATCTTCCAGTCTGAGGTGAGCCTGTCAGACCGAGAGGACCACTAGGTTCATCTGAGGTTTTTGCAGATATGGAGTACTATTTGGGATAGGTAGCACAGATAAGGACCCGATTAGATCAGATATCTTTGGCAGCCATACTAGCAAGTCTGACACCCTTGGTATGGAGAGTGATGCTATGTATACTTGCTTTGGTTGTAGTGCCCAACACAAAGGGTAAAGTATTTTTAGCACCATTCACCCATCTTGTACGTAGGATAGAGAGTGACAGGGTCACTATCACATGGGGCCACAATATGTTAGCTCATCTTTATCATGATCTGAGTTAGTTGGTGAGGTACCAATGGGAGAGTCTTACGGTGTGCACCCTGCTACAGGTTTGGATGTTTGAGCATTATACATGTACATGACCATAGGGTACTCCTGTGATGGTAGATGTGAGCACACCTAGAGCCTTTTCACATCCACTGGAAGATGTCTAGCAGCATGGAGATATCCTCTTTTGGAGGGTATGCTTTGACCGTATCCCAAGTATAGATGTGATATGGAGACCTTACTGTGAGATGGTAGAGTGGCTGGATACTCGACATCAGTTGAGACACTCATAGCAGTGTAAGCTATTGGAAGGTCTAAATAATCATGTTGTGATGCCATATTATTATGATAGAGTGATGAGATAGTTCAATTTGGTACAGGGGGTTCCTCATATAGTACCTCGATATGCATATCCTACAAGATACTATTAGAGACCTGGCACCATACGTCGACCAATAGTAGCTGATATTGTGGATAGTGAGATAGATGAGACTGAGGATATAGAGGTAGCTACTGAGATATCCTATGCCAGTGTTAGTAGAGAGTATATCAGATACTAGAGTTTATAGGGGACCCATCCTATCTTTCCTGATGACTACCCCACAGGTGATCCAGGTCCTTCAGAGAGGAACCATCGAGGAGATGACATACCAGTAGGATAGGAGGAGGAGGATCAAAGAGATGAGGAGGATCCTCCCTTCGAGGGAGATCCTATGGAGGAGGAGAGAGCAGAGGAAGAAGTAGAAGAGATGCCCCTAGGTCATGGTACAAACACCGGTGATCATCCAGTCTATGTTACACCCCTAAGATCATAGCGACCTCCTCAAGCACATACAAGAACACCACCACCAAGGCCTAGATAGAGTGAGCAAGGGGAGAGTAGTCACTCCATGCCCCCACCATCTAGACCTTTTAGTGATGTCCAGGCCAAAGATCCAGGTATGATATAGCTTTAGAATGTCTTTGAATAATGATTTTATCTTAGAAGAAGAAATTTAGTAAGATTTTCATTTTGACTTATGCAGGAAGTGTAGTGGAGTGGAGGAGCTTTGTATCCAAGGTTCTGAAGGATACATGTATATCCTACTGCTTGATAGCTAGTGAGAGAGAGTCTTGTGAAGGACAAAGGGATCCTGGAAGACATGCAGATATCTTCCTGAGTGTGTGGCGAGAGTTGTGGTTATGCAAGGAGAGGGAAGAGAAACTGATGGCTGATGTGCAAAGAGCTCATGAGCGGATCCAGGAGATGAGCATATCAAGGAGTCGCACTCGGACTACCGTTCTGAGATCCTCAGCCTCAAACCATATATCTGAGAGAACTGGGAGCCACCAACCTTCAGAGCATAGAGATTGATAGATATGGCACCTTGTGCCACATATGTACTAGACTCAAAAAAATTTATTTATAAAGAAAACTTTGTTCTAGAACAATTAGTTCTATATTTGATTACCTTTTACTTTCATCAATGCATAAAACTTAATAAAAGAAAGAGGAAAGTAAAATATGTATGAATGCATTCTAAATTACATAACTTATAAAATGATTATTCTATAAGGAACACATACATACATAAAGAAATGATGATTTAAGGATAATAATGTTTGAGATGCATGATATTAATAGGT
>MU226470.1:2713959-2735460 GCA_018584345.1 Thuja plicata
TAGCATCCAAAACCCTTTTTGTCTTGTCCCACTGAATTTTCACGGTACTGGATCTCCATTTCCATCTGGGTGTTTTCCTGAGGGCCACGACTTTACCAGAGCATATTATTTTCCATGTTTTTATCAGTGAATGATAAAGCTTGATGTTGTTCTTTTCTTTAATTTCTCTCAGCTCTGCATGGACCATTTATGTATCATGAACTCCTTTTGATATCTCTTTAGAGAGTCTTTAATGCACATTTTGATTCTCTTACAAAAATCATGGTGTGGTTTCCTTACCTCTGTGCATGTATTTCAACTTCTCGGAAGAATGCATTTTGACTATATCTTTTTTTAACTCTAAAGATTACAAGGGCACAACCTATGTTTTATTTTATCATGCAGATTTGGTGCTTTGAGCGTTTATCTCATCGTTACATGGCTTGTAATAGTAGTGAATTGGATTTCTATACCTAAAACTCAGAGACCCTCATGATCTCTACTCTGTGTATACCTTCTTAGCTGTGATATTCGATGCCATTTTCTGTTGAAGACTCTTTGCTCGCTATTTTGTACATTGAATCTCTTGCCACTGTAACTGTATGTGGTTAATATAGATGTTACCACTATTTTAACCTGCAAAAAATGCATAAATGATCTTGAATTGAGCTTTTGTTATTACAATGGTTGGTCTTCATGCTGTAATAGTGTTCCTTCCTAGATCACCTTGCTTTGGATATTATGTCGGTTACTGTGACTTGGTTGGGCTGTAACTGATCATATCAAATGTACTATAATCACGACTGCATGATTCTATACTCCGGATGCTATCCCACCGGCTGCAGACACCCTCCAATGCATCCTCGACTTCTCCGACCCCACTATAGAATTTGTCCACCATCTTGATGGCATCATGTGACCGGATCATGGTCTTTGACAATCTAGATAACCTTCCCTGGGAAAAATCTCCAGCTGGCGGATACAGCGACTCCATTCGCTCATTGAACATGCTGAGGACATAGTCCTTTGGGTACATGTTCCAGTGGTGAAGGGATCAACTTGTGATACCCCAACCATGAATGCCTTGAATAAACCCAAGGGATATCATGCAAATGTCAGCTTCTCTTTTAAGGTCTTGACCAATTCCTTGCAAAACCTCAATTTTGAGGGCAAGTCTAGAGTACTTGACCTGGAGGGAATCATATGATTCTTCTCCCAAAATACCAGACTCTATGAAAACCTCCTCGCCTAGGTTGCAGATCTCTTCCAACCGGGCTTTCTATTTCTCATATTTTTCCAAGTCTTGCTCCCATATCTGAGTGGAGCTTCTTGCGTGGCTGAGAATGAGATCAACCCTATAGAGGTCTGGGAGGGACGCTACTTGAAATTCTCTCGTCGCTATTAATTTTTTGACCGCCCACCCATCCACTTCTTGCACTTTATTCTTCATTATGCACAGAGAGTCCAAATCGCCTTGTGCAAGTGGCAATCCAGAAGAAGGGGTTTTGGGGTGGACTTCGGCTAGAGGCCGTGTTAGTTCTACCAAAAGTACTAGGAGATTGACATTTGTTTCTCTTTCCTCCTGTAGCTTCTGGCCCTGCTTTATGTACTGGGACTCTATCACCTTGGTAGCCTCTTTTAGTAGGTCCAATTCGCCTTGCCTGTCTCTCTTCCCCAATTCTACCTCTTTTATATTATTGTTTTTGGGCCTTATGGCCACTGCATCTATGTTTGCTAGGGGTGTTGTGATAACCATAATGGTATTGCCTACTGGGTTGGTTCGGAGAGTATGGACAACCCGTGCCATCCTTGGCTTCTTTGCCTCTGTATTCCTAGCCATCATCTCAGCCAACAAGAGTGGAACGCTTGTGGCCACTGCCGGGGCTTTCCTCTTCTTAGACTCTACTAGCCATTAGGGTAGCTGGGGCAGCCTTGTTGTCAGTATATGCTCATTAGGATCCCTTTCAGAATCCGGCGGTGCATTCCTAGAGTGTACATTATCTTTGGGCTCCTTTTCTTGCTCATGTTCTTGTTCTTTTCCTGTTTCTTGTTCTCCGGAACCCTCGATGTTTTCCTCCATGCTGGCATCCTCTATAGTATTGCTTTGGATCTTTTCCCTGGTCTCAATCTCTATATTTTCAAGGACTTCATCTTCCCTGGTGGTATCAGTAGTTTCTTCATTTTCCTTATCTGGGACCTCTTGGTCCACTTGCTGTTGTTGTTCCTGGGCCTCATTGGCCTTATCTACTATAATGCTCTCCTCCACCAGGACATTTTCTAGAGGTGGGTGAGGTCTCTAGCCAAATTTTAACAATGTGGCCACTGTTACTACCTCACCGAAAGTGCTCTGGGGCACTTGGTCACTCGGAGTTACCAAAGACACCTGAAGCGTGATGGTTGGAGGTACGGTTGTTCCCTCGGGACTGGGTTTTCCAACCATCGGTTGCTCATTTGTGGGTTGCCTTGGTATATCCCCGGTCCCCTAGTCTGGTATTCTTTCCTGCTCAGGCTCTGTGTGGGTTTCTTCCCGAGCCTCTTGCTCTGATGTATCCTTTTCTATGGGAATTTTCTTTTCTACAGGGACCTCCTCTTTGTCCTAAGCTTCAATTTCCTCCACCTCATGACTAACACCCTGTTGAATCTCTAGAAGCTCCTCCACCGAGAAGGTATCATCAAAATCATCATGTGGTGGAGAGGAGTCTGTGATATCCTCTAACTTTGGAGAGTCAGAACTTAATTCTACCAGGGGCATCGATGGCATGCTGGGGGTGGCGGTTACGCTTGGTGCAAGGGTCACTTTTGTTTTCTTCTTCCTTATGAGGGAAGCCTCAGTATTCAGAATGATAGTAGACTCTGCCTCAGTGAAATTTTGTGTGGTCATCATATCTGCCAACGAGGAGGATCCCGCCAGGTGAGAAAATGCCATTGGAGTGATGGGGAGACCGACAGATACTTGCATGCTTAATTGCTGACTGGTCAGCTTTGCTGACTCCATTTGTTGATGCAAATGGCCCATCATAAGTGTGGGAACCTGGGGAGGTGCCCTGGGAACCAGGGTACCCCCTTTCTCTTTTCCTTTACTTAAACTTACTTTAGCGGCCGTGCTGGGCGAAGAAGGTTCAGCGCCGGTAGAAGAGGGAATGGTCTTCTTGACCATTGGTTTCTTTTGGGTGCTCTTGGGGCACACCTAGGAAAAATATCTGTGACTTACCTCTATGATGGGGTGGCATACTCCTTCAATTGTTAAATCCTCTGGAGTGGCCCAGTCCACTGGAGGGAGGTATAATTTGTCCAGCCCCTTTCCTTTGTATGTTGGATCCTCCAGTGGCCCATCGTCTTTGAAACCCTTTGGGAAAGTCTGAAGGTCCAGTGCTTTCATGAGCCCTTTGCTCATCCTTGTATGTTGTTAGGCCCGAAGATCAAAACTATCCTAGCAGTCTGCCTAGAAGTATTCAATATCCTCCTTATGCGATGGGGACACCTGAGGTAGTGTTGTGGCAATCTTGCCGCGGGGATCATAATATTTCTAGGCGTGCTTGAATTCTACCAGCCCCAAGCTTTTCAATTCATTTTCTACCTCTCAGGCTATGGCGAGGCTGCATGTGTAATTCCCACAGGAGAAAGGGAAAGGGATGTTGATGACCTTCTTCAATGTGAAGAAGGCATGTAGATCCATCATCTGTCTGTAAAACTCCAAGAGAATAATTCTATCCCCACAATATTGGGGAAGAAGATAGGGCTTCGCATTGAAGCCTGTCACCCTAATGTAGGTGTGATGCTGGAACTGAATAAAATACTGGCTGTAGGAGCTGACCAGAGTCATTGCTTCCTATGAGAGGTGCTACCTAGAATCCTGAGTAAGTGTTAGAATGTTATGGTAAATAAAGGTGTCATTTACGCAGTAGAAGTTCAAGAAACTAAGCTCCCACTGCAGTTGGGGATAATTATCCCATGGTATGACTTGGCCTAGACTGTTCCTGAGTTCCCCAGCTGTTCCCAAACCTTGAAAAGTCAGCCTTTGCTGTGCTAATGCCCACAACACATATGATGTCATAAAATTGGGAATTTTGGGCTACGGTCCTCATCTATGTATCTATGTGGTTGGCTATGATAGCCACCCAATTGAAGGTCCTATTGTGTGTGGTGATGCAGTATAGAAAATAATATATCCACGCTAAGAATTCCTGGGTGTGGGGAAATTTAAAGATCTTGCATAAAAATATGATGCCTGCCTGAATGGGCTCCTTGAAATCCCTGCGGGGAATTTCCAACTTCATTCTTTTCTAGTCTCACTTTGGAGACTTCAGCCACTGACTATTGAGGTGTTGCCAAGAAATTATTTTGGCTTCACCGAATTCCTTTATTGATTCAACCCGAGTGATGATAGTGGACCCTTTGAACTGAGAAATCCCCAACTTAGAAGCAAAGGTTGGGGCATCCAAGGTGACGATGGTGGTGGGGTATTGTAGCGGTCGGGGATCCAGAAGTAGAACTAAGCGAGTAGGTGCATTGTATAATATTGCCAGCTACTTTATTAATTCTGGTGACTACACCAAACATGGGAAGTTTGCATCCTTTATGATGCCGAAGGTAGCCAAGCAAGTGGCTACCTTGTCCCCTTTGACCTTTAACCTATAAATGGTCTAGATCAGACACTGCAATTTGGCCCAAGTCCCAGGATCCATATCCGTTATTTCCTAGAATTTGGAGTCCACCTTGGACCCCACAATAGCTCCCTCTTTTGGATATTTGGAGGTTAGGGGCAGCTTCGCCAACATTCTTTTAATTTTTGAATTTGCAGCTACCCGAGTAGAAGTGGTAGGTAGTTTCAGGCTATTAGGAAGAGCAAAATCGTCAGACATCTTCAATCAATCTATCTACAACCTGCAAGACCGGAGAACTATCAGGACATATAAACATAAGCTATAACTCTAAAATATTCTTCACCAACCCGCACCTGCCAAACAAGCGTTAGTACATATATCAAAATTTTTGGAGTATCTAGAATGAACATGCTTTAGCATTCCAGAGCGTGTTAACAAGGTAGTAAGAGGAAGTGAAAGACAAGATCTTGTTGAAGGTTTAGAGTCTAGACCAACTAGCCGTTGCTGATGTGACTGGTGAAAGGCCGTACTTTGGTCAATGTATATTGGCACGTGGTAGGATGGCAGGTGGCGTAAAGACATTTATGGTGACAAGTGCTGACATGGGGGAATTTACTGCTAGATGGGACATGGTTTGAATGCCCACTCATGGGAAATTAATCCCACCATTATGGTGATGTGATGGAGGAGAGAGAAAGTTTCCATGGTTTGAACCAGCGAGGTGCCGAGTTCAAACTCTGGCGACTTTGTCTCGATGAGCTCGACCTCGTGAAGCCAAAATACTCGACAAACCGCTAAGAATTTGTGAGCTTGGATGGATATACGGAGTATATATACATAAAATATAGGAGGGCCGAGAGCTGAAGCAAATATACATGCAATATACAAAAATATACACCATTCACAGTATAGACAAAATAAACACAATGTACAATAGCTATCCTAAGACCAAAAATAAAAATGTACATTAACCTACAGCCACACAGAGGGTGGACAACCCTCTGGCAGAGCCAACCCACCAACGGGTGGCAAACAAAAAGTAGAAAGCACAAAAAACCAGAACAAAACAAACCAAAAACCAAAACCAAGAACAAACAAAATGAAGGTAGGAACTAGAAGGCCTACCTGGAAACTCGAAGAACAACAAAGAGATGGTGCTAGGGTCACTCTGCAACAGCTTCAATCTCCAATGATCACGAACAGCCACCAAAAATCAACTCGTAGTTATCCACTAACCTCAAACTAATTCGTAGTTAATTGCACTCAAATCGCCAAGGAATCACTCTGAAAAGCTCTAAGTGTTTTAATCACGGTAACTGTAAAAGTGACATGTAAACCTTATTTATACCCAAGGTAAAAAGCAAGTTACCTTTCTTCCCGCAAATTCTAGAACAGGAAAACCTCCGGACTCTGGGCCCAGGGATTCCATGCAACCATACCTCTTCGCAAGGAAGAGGCATCGCAGCAAAGAATGTCAGAGTCCAAAATCTGGCTCTGGAAAGGAAACAACCAACTCCGGGACTGGGTCCCAGAATCATGAAAGACAAAAGAAAAAGAAAACAAACCTCACAGGAAGGAAAACCCAGAGAAGAAAACAAAAAGAAACAAAGGCAAATAAAACAAGGCAAAAGACAAAAGCAAAAAGAAGGGACCCAACATTTTGCACACAAAATGTAGGGACGGGTATGCAGGGCATAACACATCCCTAGGTCAATGAATACTCAATCCATTGATCAAATTTTGCACTAATTAGTGTTGGTAGATAAAGAACCTTTCCAAAAAGGTAAAATTATTTTAGAATCTAATATTTTCTTTAAAATTAGATCACTTAGGGCTCCAAAGGTTAAAAAATGATAGGGTTTTCCACCATCCTTTAACCAATGTGTCTGGTAATGAGTTAAATAGAAATCCAAGGATTTACATAGTGGAAATATTTCTAACCATTTTGTTATAGATATCATATGTTCCCTCATCTTTGGACATCTTTGCTTGGGATGTGATTTTGTCCAAAGAAGGCCTAGATATTTTTCAAGATAGTGTTGAGATTCAGCGGTTGATTTGGATTTGCAAGAAAATTAGATTCAAAATGACAAGTCTTGTCAAAATAGTAAAAAGAAAATTAGTATTATAATGGCATGGAGAATACAATTAATTATAACTAGATTGGTGAGATGGAGTTAATTGAGAAGATACAAAATATAATTTTTCTTGAGGATTCTTGTTTTGAATTTTTTAGTCCCATTGTTCCTATTGATCAAAGTCTACATATTAGGCCTATAATGAAGCTAATTGATATGCTAAAAAATTATGAAGAAAAAAATTTGGTTCTCATTAATGAGATTTTAGATTGAGTAAGTCAAGAAATTGATAAACATTTATCTCATATACGTATCCCAATATAACAATCTGAGTGCTAACAATCACTTTTCCTCTCCCCTCTAGGTTAGCAAGAGCTAGGAAACCCAAGAGAAAGTCATTGGTATTCAATCAACTATAGATCAAAACCTTACTCCATGTGACAATTTGAAACAAAATATTCACGAAGCTAACCCTTCCATGACATGGGCAATTGCTAGTAAGAGGAATTTTTAGTTAGAGTATGTTACTAAGACTCAACCTTACCAACTCAAAAATCAAAAAATGATAAGAGTCATTAATTTTTGTAGATAAAAATGATGACCATATGTGGGAATGTTAGGGTCTTGAATGCCCCTGGCAAAAGATGTTTTTTTAAGCATCAATTAGAGATATACGACTTTGATGTTTCTCTCCTACAAGAAATACAACTTTCAGATTGATTAGCAAATTCTATTTTTGGTTTTCGGAAGAATTGGAAATATCTCTTTCTTTTAGCCAAGGGTGATTTGGGTAGGATGGCTATTCTTTGGAAAGATAGTAAGGTTTTAGTAGAATTGATTTCTTCATTTAATTTTTGGATGTTATCTATGGTTAAGAGCTTAATCTCTTAAGCTCTATTTTTTTCTCTTTAATATTTATGTTCCTACTAATACAATTCTAAAAAAGAAGATGTGAGATCATATCTCTCTTTTTTCTCGGCCTCTTTGTAATGAACTCAATATTTATGGAGGAGACTTCAATGCAATTTTGGCTTAATTAGAAAAAAGAAGGGGTATTATACTAGTTAATACAGTGATGGAAAACTTCAAAATCTTTATTCCATATATAATTTGTTTGATTATATTCTTAAGAATCATTTTTTTACCTAGCCAAACAAAAGAAATGATTTCTTTCAAATAGTTGAAAGACTTGATTGATTTTTTTCTCTGAGAAAATTGGTTATCCTCTTCTCTAGAGTGTTCTTCTCAATTTTAACCAACACTCAATTTGATCCATTTTCTTGTTAATATGAATTCAGAATAACTAAGAGGGGGGGTGAAGAAGTTATCCTCAGGTCTAGATGTGCCCATATAAAACTTTAAATCAACTTCAACAACTCAAATCTGCCCGGCAGTAAAAAATAATAAAAGTGTGTAGTTTACTGTATTAATGGAATAAACTTGCAGAAACTTAACAGTAAAACACAACAATAACATTCACACATTTTGACACCGTGATTTAACGTGGAAACCCAATATGGGAAAAACCACCAGTAACATGCTACCAAAATTTTACTCTTCTGAAGTAATGCCCTTTGAGGAGCCAACCCTGTCAAAGGTTACAAAACACACTGTCAAATGTGACTTGGTTAAAGGATTTAATTACCCTGTTGCGAGTGGCCTTGTTAGAGGACTTAGAACATTCCAATCTGAATGTCACCTTATTTAGAGGATTTATACAATGACTATTAGGTCAACCTGGTAAAAGGATTTTAACTGATACAGTGGTTAGAAAGTAATCAGCAGGTGTGATCTAATTCATACAACTTACTTTGCAAATCCAGATCCAATTTCAGCTCTAATACTAATTCACTGAGTGGCGTTCATTCTCATCTCAAACTTCAGATTTGCTTAGAAATCCATCAAGCAATCTCTCTCTACTTCTCTGTTCAGCCTTCTTTGCTTAGATCTTTTCAATCAGTCACTTAAGCATGCAACACTTTGCATTTTTTTCTTTCATCTTAATAATAACCATAGTAGTTTATATTATACCTCTTCATTTAGGTCAGATAAATCTTTTTCCACTTAACCAAGATCGTAGATCTTAGGTTAGGTCAAATCCAATGGATCTTTCCATCTTTACATTTAATTTACTTCTCCAATACCGTCATTAATTAACCATTGAACCCATGCGTTAATAATGGTTTCCCGTGCATTAAATGAATATGGACCAATCTTAATTAATAATGCATATCCTAATAAAATCAATTATGTCGGCCATAGATCTCAAATCTCATCAGTAAACAAAATACTGATGCTCGACATTTCACTGGTGCCTGGCATCATCTTTGCTTTGCTCAACATCAACTTTCACTTTTCTCAGCATCAACTTTGCTTTGCTCGGCATTGACCTTCCAGTGAATTGTCAGTGCTAGATAAACAACGTATCACTTTGCTAAAGTGCCAGATGATCAAGTACCCTGGTTTATACTCATAACTCAACCATTTCTTTGGTCTTCTTGTTATCCCATTCTTTTCAAATCTTCATCAATCAATGGATGAGGTACTCAAACATACAACAATAATCTCACTAGTTAAGGTTTGACATCAATGAAAAAATAACAATTGTCTACATTGTAGCAATCTTTCCAACATTTCTATCCTCTCATCGATTAGCCTTCAAAAAAACATTTTTTAAATAGGAATGCATGTCCTTTGAAGAGATTAGTTTTATCCCTATGGTAAAGTTATAGTTGACAAATTTGGTATCCCATATGTTTTAACTTGCCAAAAAGTTTCTTTTTCTCAAATATAAAATCAAGGAATGGGATCGGTCTCAATTAAACAATATATTTTTAGAGAAAGAGACATTAGAACATGAATTATCTTATTTAGATGAGGTTGAAGCGGAATCCTTTTTCAAAAATCATGTTAACTAGAACCTCAACCAGTCACTAATTATTTGGTTGATAACATTCCTTCGTTGTTGAGAAAATCTAACAATAAAATGTTGATGGTATTTAATTTTATCAACAAGAAATAAAAGATGTGGTTTTATGAATGGTGGCATAAAAATATCTAGGTTTGAACGTCATTCTTCCAAAAATAATGGAACATCATGGGAAAGGATGTTCTCGTCACTCTAAAAGAATCTTGTAGGAAGAGATCTATTCTAAAGGAATCCAACAATACCTTCATTGCAATGATTCCTAATATTATTGTCCCTAATAATTTGTAGATTATAGATCAATAGATCTTTGTTATACAATTTATAAAATCTTCACAATATATATTACTATGAGATTAGCAAAATCTTTCTCTTCATTTCAGATGAACAAGGAGATTTTGTTCAAAGAAAGGAGACATTAGATGACACAATCATAACACACAAAAAAAATGTGTTCAAAGAAAGGAGACATTAGGTACCACAATAATAGCACACAAAAATTTACATTCAATCTCCCATTGAAAAACTATTTTTAAGAAAACTCAAAATCAATAGTCATAAATGATTAAAGAATTTCAATTTCAAGGTCAATGCCCATAAAGACTTAGGAACAAAAGGAAAATATACTGAAATGGTTCTATTTGTCTAACTAAAATCTCTTCAATTATT
Source organism: Thuja plicata (assembly GCA_018584345.1). Classification (NCBI taxonomy): domain Eukaryota; kingdom Viridiplantae; phylum Streptophyta; class Pinopsida; order Cupressales; family Cupressaceae; genus Thuja; species Thuja plicata. The sequence continues at coordinate 2,724,216 of MU226470.1, forward strand.
AATTATATCTAATTTGAAAAGTATTTATAATTTATCTTACATCTCATAAATCCACATATGCAAGCCATACCTACACCATATATTGACTTTCCCCAATTTGCTTTAAATAGGAACCTTTCAATTACTATTTATAGAGAATCAAAATTGACTAAAGCTTCAAACATTTTTTGTGGAATTAGTAGGCCAATAACTGGGGGAAGCGATCAGAATATGAGCATGAAAAAGAGGAAAATAAGGAATATATATGACTGCTTTCCAGCATAAAATGAATTCCAAATCCATTAAAAAAACAATCATGGTAGACAAGTATTTGAGAGGCACTGCAACCTTAAACAATCACGAATTTCCTTTTCATGTGGATCCACAATAGGATTAAGAATCCGACTAATACAGTTATAATGCGTTATTATTATTATTCTGAATGTTGGAGATCCGCGCGTGACCATTTTGCTGGCTGGCGCAAAAATTCTCTCACTAAAAAGCACAAAATATAATCTGCATCGTTTAAATAAAAACCCTAATTTCGGAATGTACCACCACGGTTCAAATCCCAGGACCACAGGACCACCAAACCCTAGAGGACCACAGACAGTTTCTCCATTTACAGGGAAGTTTAGATTCTCCAAATTTCCTGCAACGTGGGGAAAGAGGTTGTTTCTTCTCTTTAAGCATTACAGGACAGCAAAAAATACGACAGAGCAACAAATTCATCACAGATTTTTGTAAGAAATGGAAATGGAATCGCTTTCACGTGTCGTGCATTTCACCTGAGAGAAATTGAATCTTTGTTTACGTGTCACGGCCGGCAACCAGAAATTCTGAAAATATTTGTGAAATAGGCCCGTAATCTGCCACGCTTTCTGAAAATATTTGTAAATAGGCTCATAATCTGCCACGCTTTCTGAAAATATTAGTAAATAGGCTCTTAATCTGCCACGCTTTCTGAAAATATTTGTAAATAGGCTCGTAATCTGCCACGCTTTCTGAAAATATTTGTAAATAGGCCCTTAATCTTCCATGCTTTCTGAAAATATTTGTAAATAGGCTCGATATCTGCGACGATTTCTGAATAATTTTGTAAATAGGCTCCTAATCTGCCACGCTTTCTGCAAATATTTAAAATTTGGCCCGTTATCTGCCACGTTTTCTGAAAATATTTTTAAATAGAACTGTGATCTGCCATGCTTTCGGAAAAGGAAGCGGCGGATTCGATGCGTTTCCTGTTTTGGCAGCGATGCAGATGTAGAGTGCCAGAACGAGCGGGATCTATGATATGTGCGAGGAATCGATTCACGGTTTCTTATTTTAGAAATTTTCTTCATTTGCACGCCTGCATTTATTACCTATTTTTTCGATATTGACGAAATGTTGAAGAACGGAATTTTTACAGTTTGGCCTCTGTTTCTATGCAGCGTACGACGCGGCGCAGATCGATTCCGAATAACTTGGGATCAGTTTCCACCGTTCGTTTTACTGTGATCTGAGCCAGGGGATTTTGCGAAAGGATCTGATCCTGATCCTGATCCTGATCCTGATCCACCGTGTAGACGACGAATAGAGAGCTGCCAATTTTTTGGCCAATGATAATACCGTTAAGAGGCGCTCCGTTATTAATTGCCGTCTACTGACTGTTCCGTGATGAAATGGCATTCCCGAGGTTCGAACCTGCAACGACCGTTCCCCGTCGAACGCGTGGCGACAAATCAGATTCTATTAGGGCGGTATAAGGGAGTCGGGTCAACTGTCTCCTTGTCTTTTTGTGTGTTTATTTTTGAGGGAATAAAATATTATTGGCTAGGCATAGAGTGACAATTGGTCCCCTCAATAATGGACGACCGTAGCAGGTAGCAAATGATGTCCTATTGTGCTCAATATGTATAGTTTAATGTTATTGTCCTAGAAGAGTTTTGAAAATTGAATGCATAAAAAAATATTCTCTCAATGTGGTGCTTCCCTTCTCTAGGGGAGGAGGAAGGTGGGAGGGCCTTTTCTTAGGGTTAGATTTTGGATGTGGGTCACGGTATATCTTTGGGTGATTTTGATGGATTGGTTTTCTTGATTTGTATTAGTTTAAGTAAATGAGGTTATGATTTGTTGTAATGTAGAGATATTTGTTGATATTTTAATATTAATTCAGTTGGTTCAGCAAAAGAATAAAGATAAAGTACAGAGGGTCTGCTTAAAATGTTACAATAATGTTAATTCAGTTGTATTCAACAAAAGAATAAAGGTAAAGTGCAAAGGCTTGCTTAATATGTTGGAATTTGTTGTAATGCGGAGATTATAATGATGATATTTAAATGTGGTCAGTTGTATTCATCAAAAGAATTAAAAAAAAAGTGTTTAGACACTACTTAATATGTTTATAATTTGTTGTAATGCAAAGGTGATGTTAATATTTTAATGTTAATTCAATTGTATTCAGCAAAAGAATAAAATTAAAGTGTACAAGGTTTACTTAATAGGTTAGAATTTGTTGTAATGCAGAGATCTTGATGATATTCCAATGTGGTCCAATTGTATGAACATCAAAAGAATAAAGATAAAGTGCAGAAGGTTTACTTGAAATGTTATAATTTGTTGTAATGCAAAGATGATGATGATATTTAAATGTGATCTATTGTATTCATCAAAAGAATAAAAATAATGTGGTTAGACTCTACTTAATATGTTATAATTTGTTGTAATGCAGAGATGTTGATGATATTCCAATGTGGTCCAATTGTATGAACATCAAAAGAATAAAGATAAAGTGCAGAAGGTTTACTTAAAATGTTATAATTTGTTTTAATGCAAAGATGATGATGATATTTAAATGTGATCTATTGAATTCATCAAAAGAATAAAAATAATGTGGTTAGACTCTACTTAATATGTTATAATTTGCTGCAATGCAAATGATGTTGATATGTAAATGTGGTCCAATAGTATTCATCAAAAGAATAAATATGAAATGCAGAGGGTTTACTTCAAATTTTATGTTTTGTTGTAATGTAGAGGTGATGATGATACATTGTATTCATCAAAAGAATAAAAATATACTTCTTAAGCACTATTTAATATGTTATAATTTTTTTTAATGCAGAGATGATGTTGATATGTAAATGTGGTCCAATAGTATTCATCAAAAGAATAAATATGAAGTGCAAAGGGTTTACTTCAAATGTTATGATTTGTTGTAATCTAGAGGTGATGATGATATTTAGTGTGATCCATTGTACTCATCAAAAGAATAAAAATATAGTTCAATGTTATAATTTTTTGTAATGCAGAGATGATGTTGATATGTAAATATAGTCCAATTGTAGTCATAAAAAAAAATAAAGATAAAGTTCAGAGGGTTTAATTAATATGTTATAATTTGTTGTAGTGTAGAGTTGATGTTGATATGTAAATGGAATCCAGTTGTATTCACCACAATAATAAAGATCAAGTGCAGAGAGTTTTCTTTATATTTATAATTTGTTGTAATGTAGAGATGCCAACAATATTTATATGTGATCCAATTGTGTTCATTGAAAGAATAGAAATAAGGTTCTTCAACATTATATGTGTTATAATATGTTGTAATGCAAAGATGATGTTAAAATTTAATGCAATCCAGTTGTAATCATCAATAGAATTAAAATAAAGTGTCTGGGGTACTTCACCTTCCGTTTCATTTTTTTATATTCATTGGTTCTTGTAACTTATAGTAGTAGTTTAAGTACAAAGGATGTTATGATTTGTTGTAATGGAGAGATGCTTTCTCAATTCAAGTGTGATCCAATTGTATTCAACAAAAGAATAAATACAAATTTATTTTTCATCGTTTATTGTATGTTTTTGTAATGCAGATATGGTATTGATAATAAAATGTAATCTAGTTGTAAATGTTAAAAGAATACAAATAAAGTGCATAGGGTGCTTCAAAAATTGTTTCAGTTGTTTTATATTCATTTTAGCCTTGTCTTTATGTCTGTTGTTTTGATTATGTTCAATTCAACATGTACATTTTCTTAGAAATTGTTATCAACATCTAACATTATTATTTTTTTAGAATAATGTGTATCACCATATTTTAATATTGTGTTCAATTTAATGTACTTTGGTAGAGATCGGAAAAACATAACATATTGGAGATTTCAATCTCATCCTTTTGAATTAATCAAATTCTTACAATTTTATTTTATAATAAACTAAATTGTCAAACTATTGTGCCTCTTGATCAAGTAGATCTATACTTGAGATTACATCTCCTTTATCCAAACTAATGTTTTACACACTGCAAAGTAAAACCTCCACAAAATGAAATGGTACATATAAACATACATACTAAACATCTTAGTTTAATATGTCATAAACAATACGAAAAGACAAGTCTTGAAAACACTAAAATATCATCTCATATAATGTCTTGGAATATAGATCATCTTCTTGAAAACATATTGGAGTTGATCAATTAAAATTGCATCAACAAAATACTAAACTTATGTCACTTCTATTCATGACTAGTCTATATTATTCACTATTATAAAATATATACATTTCAAAATAAATGCAACAAACTCTCACATTTACTCTCAAACTTGTTCATCGACAGTGCATTGATCCAAAATCAAACATAAACATATGAACATGAGATTCATATTTAAGAATTCTACACTATAACATATAAAATCATATCAAAATATAATAACACCATACATAATCTAGTTTAATAATAATTGTTCCAACCTAGATACAATTATATTCATTATAGTCAAGCTCAAACATCAATTTAAAAAACCTCCAGAGAGACACATTCAAATAAAGTCTTAGAAATATCAAATCTCAAGGTCGTAGTAATAACAAAGAGACAAGAACATTTAGAAAAGATCCACTCCCATTTTAACAATTGTTGACATATGTCTACGCATTTATTTAGTATAATGCAACCTAGGCGTAACGACAAAATAACGCAAAATCAGTAGTCTTCCGTACTCTATGAAAGTCAAAAAGCATGACGCCTGTCAAAGTTGAAACTCTTGAAAATGTCTTAGCCATTATGAATATTGCCATATAAAGGCCTTAAAACATTTGAGAGGAACACGTTCATTCAACAACGTTGAGTTGAACTTTGAAAGTGTTGGGTGGGCCTCATGATTAGTAAAAGTTGGTTTGTTGTTTTATAATAATGATGAAGATATTAATGTCCAACTAAGATAATGTGTTTTGAAGAAGTAAAGGTACCATACTTTTCGAAAGAGTTAATCTATTTAATTAAATTAACTTATATAGGGCTTTATTATTAGATATAGACTATATCTGTAAATATTGAAATGAAATGTATATGTGGATGTTGTAGAAGAGACTAGAAGAGACAATTGATTTGACTCTGATTGAAGATTATTATGAAATGTAAAATTAATGGGGATGTTCAAATATTGAGGTGAAGACACTATACGATTTCTATTATCATGTGCGGACTTACATCAATCTTAGAATAATGGCACTAATTCTTATGTTGACAAATATAATGAATAATGGTATAGTGTTGAACCTAAGGTCATCGGAATTGTAGTATTCATAATATAGTTTTGTCTATGCTTGTTCAAATAACGAGAACCCTTACAACAATCTTAGAATTATGGCACTGATTCTTATGCTAACAAATATAATGAAGAATGATATAGTGTTGAACCTAAGGTCATCAAACTCGTAGTACTCAGAATATAGTTTTGTCTATGCTTGTTCATACAAACAGAAGTATGTGTGTTGTTGAAGGATATCATAGAAGCTTGCAAAGCTATAGTGTGGAATTGCATTGACTTACCTTGTACATCTTTGTCAAAACTCTTTTTCTCAATTTAATGACTTAACTAAACACAAAAAGATACATATATAATGGGACAATGATAAAATTAAGACAATTAAAACTTGAGAGATGAACATAGAGTAATGGATGAATGAAGTGACTACGCGCAAGAACTAGGGCATTTGGTGTTTATTGATGCAAGATCTAATACAATCAAAATGGTTGATGTAATATGGCGATGTGGCAACTTGATGTGAGTGATCCAAAGTATGATGAAGGATAGTAGTGAATAATTAATTTTTTTTTGTATGATTTGAATAACCTAGGGATGATTTCTTTTTATACATTTTCTAGTTACACAATATTGAAATGTTTGCACTAGACTCAACAAAAAAAGATTGGCTAGAATAAAATTGATCTATAATACCGTAACGAATTTTCAATTCTAAAAAATGGATCAAGGTTGCACATATAGTGGCTAACTTTGAGTTGGGTCAAGAAGAAACCAATCTTCTTAAAATTAATAAAGAGAATGCAATTCTAAGACTTGGGAATGTTATAAGTATGGCTAAGATGCTTTTGAATGCAAATGTGAGATTTTCATCAATTAGAATGAAAAATAAATCAAAATTATTCTTGACTGAAATACATATATGCATAATATTTTAAAGCATCATATGATAGAAAATTAATAAGTACTAAAATACCTTGGCACATACAAATTTAGATGTATCAACAAGTTTGATGGGAGAAAATGTGATAAGTTGTTTTTGCAAAAGTGATTTCAATATCACATGTGTAGGGTCTTGGAATTAAATAAACTTGTTTTGATTCATGTCTCAAGTTTAAATGATGCTTTTATGATTTAAATAATTCTAATAAGATATGTAAATCTTCTTTTATTGTTCATATTGGATTACCATAATAAGTCTATGAAAAAGTTACATAATTACAACAGTTTGATGCTAAACGATTAGTGTACCCTTGCGAAAATTCATTAAGAATAGAAGTAAAAATTTTCATGAAAACATGCACAAGATCCATAAATAAAGTGTAAAAATCATGATGTAAATCAAGCCATAATATGTTTTACCAATCAAAGTTTCTATATATTGTTGTGCATTCTAAAAATATATCACCATCAACATGTACAATTTTATATGGTAACAAAAATTAACATGCATATGTGCACATCTATGATATACATTTATATCACCACTAAGTGCATTGCTCAATAGATATTAAATGTGCTATAAAATACAAGATCTAACATGTCATGAGATTAAAAAATATATATTTTCAACATGTGTGTGATTAACTTTTTTTGGTTAAGAAAGATTACCATCATTTAGAACATCATGTGAGAAAGAAAATTTTAAAAAGATATCATGAAGGAGTTCATTAGGTAAATCATCAAGGGACAAGCAGGAGGCTCCATCATATGAATGATTAAGTCGAGATGTGTCTATAGAAGTTAGTGGTAAGACATTACATTCATATAATCAAGCAATAAAATAACACTAAGAAGTTTATTAGATAATTCATCAATAGAAAAAGTTGATAAACCATCATATTAATCTTTAAACCTAGATGTATTTATAAAAGTTACTGGTAAAACACTATTTATGTATTTAACATAGTTCCAAAAATAAGATGCATACTAGAAACATGAAATACATTATCATCATATAATAAATTATTATTGACAAAAATAGGTTCATTATGGGCTAAAAATACAATAGTATGTCTCACCATTTTCATATTTTTGGATCAATTAAATTATTCTTATAAGAATTCATTACATTGTATACATTACAATTAACAAGCTATCAATAATTCAAAGATAATGTGAACTATTAATTTAATTTCTCTATGAAAAAATATTTTTTAGTATTTTTATTGAGTTTCATTTTTGTGTCACAAAGAATGAATTACAAATAAATTATTTCCATGATTTCTTGGTCATAGTTTATTAATTCTAATATATAATGTATGAGTATGATTTAGTATTTTTTTTATTGAGTGATGTTATTATTATTATTATTATTTTATAATTGGTTCCAAATTAATAATTATTTTTCTATTGAAACATGAAAATTGGTATGCAATATTTTTCAAAAAAATTAAAAATAATTACTAAAAAGAGTTTGTGTGGGTGTGTCTATGCACATGCACGTGTGTGTGGTGGGGTGTCTATGTTGATCATAGATTTTTTAAATAAAACATAACTTCAAATATTTATTGAAAATCTAGATGGTGCTATTAAGACACAAAGTAACAAGTTTCAATAAAAACAATGATGAATGTGTCATGGATGGAAAATAACACTACATAAAAAAATTAATGGATAAATAATTGCATTTTCTTTTAAATTATTCTAATTTTCCTTATGTCATAAGATTGGAAACACTATTTTGTATAAATAACAAAAATTGGCATGTGTCTCACAAGTAGGACAAACTAATACTTTCAAGCCCCATGAAACAAATTAGTGTAATGTGATGGCAAAGCTAGGCAAAGCACTTCACATAAGTAGCTTTTAGAAGTATCATCATCAAATGAAGGAAAAATAATCAAAGATAAACCATCATTACACAAATGAAATCATTATTACTATTCATAAGAGAAGTAAAATCAAACAAGAAATCATTAATAAGTAAACTTGGTTACATCAAAGAGGGAAGTATAACGACAAGCGATTCTATGTGACCAGAAAAAATCACATATATAATAGAATAAAAATGGCATTTATGATCAAATACTTGTAGGACAAGAGGTCATTAAGGATTGAAGGATCAAAATGTAGAAACACATTGAAATCTATGAGACATGCATGGATAAAGGCTAGAGATAATCATATGTAGGAATCAATAGTGAACGATATAACGATGAATCAAATTCCAAGAAAGATTCAAAGGATAAGAACTCAAGTGATTATTGTTAATGGAAGAATAAGCCCTATATGCCATTAAAATAGTTAAAGTATAAAATAATTTAAAATTTAATATAAAAGATGAAAGTGATACAAAAATTGGTAAATTTAAAATAATAAGATGAAAGGAATACACATAAGGTTGAATACAATTTTTAAATTGACTAATTAATTTGCTCAAAATAAAGTACCTAAAAATCTTTGTTGTTTCCAAACATGTTCACGATTGAATTTGAAATTTAAATCAAATAAATAAATTGTAAAAGTGTAGTTTGATTTCATGATGGAGGAAGTCGATTTGATTGTGCTAGATGACAATAATTTAGAATCTAAACCAAGCTTGACATGAATATGAGATGATTGTATTTTACAAGATCTAAAATAATGAGTGCACATGGATAAATCTTGTATATATGGCACTTATCTTAATCTATTGTTTTGGTTCAAAGAGTATAGATTTGGAATTACTATGTGACTATGAATCTAAGATCTTCAACACTTTGGTCCTTGTATTTTTTGTCTATAATAAGACATGCAAAGATAAGACTTGGTAGTGTTGGAGGATTCCATTAGAACTTGATAAGTTAGATTGCATATATTTACTAACTTCCCTCTTTTTCCAACACATGTTATGGATAAATAAATAGTTGAGAATGATGTAATTAGGATAATGAAAGCTTAATAGTTGAACTATCATAATGGTGACCAAGTGCATGAACTACACTTTTGGTGTTTGTTGATGCAAGATGTGATGTAATTAGAACTTGGTTGGTTCAAACCATAACTATGATAGAGATATGATTGATTTAAGTATGATGAAAAGTATCTCTGTCAATAGTGTTCAATGATGATGGGTGGTCCAAATGATCAAGAGGTGATATATTTTGATACATGTCCTGTCCAGTTTTAAACTTCAATATAGAATATGGCTTATAACAACTAATTGACTTGAGATCATAATTAATTTTGAAATTTGAAAAAGTAGATTAAGACTACACACATAGACATCAAATTAATAGAAAAAATAATATTATAGAATCTAAAATTATTCCAAACAGAAATGTAATATTACTTTTAAATGTAAAATATATAAAAGAAATAAACCAATCAAAATCATATGATAAAGCGAAGCTGAAATGATTAAATGGTTAGTATAAGTCTAGAAGGAGGATATTATTGCGCTTTTCAATAAAAGGAGAAATATCTCATGCTTTCAGATTTCATTTTTTATTTTATTAATGTTTGCGTCCCACTATTTACTTTTGAATATGCCAAACTTTATCATAATTTAAAATCGTTTAGCTTAACCAATAATCAAACTCCGAATATGCTACATTTTTCTTTGATTATTTATTAATATGTGTTGGACACTCAGAATTTTGATTCAAAGCATGCACTTAAAAAAATTCTCTTCCATGATAAATGTATTTCGTATATAAATCGTGTCACCTAAAGTAGAATAAAGACAGCTCAACATTATATATTAGAAGCTCTCTCTTCTTACACGTAGCATGAGGCTGATATGGAACTTGGTAGTTACACATGTTATTCAAGAATACAATGTATGTTCCTAATGCTTTGACTAATCCCTACAATATAATATATGAAAAGGAACATGATGTGGATAACACAAAATATTCTACTGTAAAAAAAATTGAAATTGATTGTAGAATAAAAAATAATTAGGATTTAATAAGATTAAATATAGACATTATATTTTATTTGATCAAGATAATATTATCTAAGTTATTAGATATTAAATGTTTGGTATATATACATACATAGACTTGTATACTTATATACATGTATACATACATACATATATCTACATGTACGTGTATGTGTGATATGTGTGTATGTGTATATGTACATGTATATGTGCATGTATGTGTACATGTGTATATGCATATACATATATCTAGTCACACATACAAAAAATACATATATACATATACATATGCAATTAACAATATATACTTAAACATATATGCATATACATATATACCTATGCATTACAAATACAAATGCATATACATAAACATGTAGATATACATACATACACACACACACACACACAACAAGATAATATATGAAAAGGAATAGAATGTGGATAACACAAAATATTCTAGGGTCAAAAATTGAAATTGATTGTAGAATAAAAAATAATTAGGATTTAATAAGATGAAATATAGAAATTAGTTTTTATTTGATCAAGATAATGTTATGTATATTATTAGATATTAAATATTTGACACACACACATACACACACCTATGTACTTATATACATCTACATATACATACATATATCTACATGTACGTGTATGTGTATATATGTATATGTGTACATGTGCATATGCATATACATATCCATATACATATATCTAGCCACACATACACATAAACATACATATAGATATATCTAGCCACATATACATATACATACACAAATACATACATACACATATATATATATATATACATATATACATATATATATATGTATATATATATATGTACATGTATATATGTATATAT
>MU226470.1:2735789-2767745 GCA_018584345.1 Thuja plicata
CTCTAGGACCTATAGAAGAAATGTGTAGTCTTTCATAGGTCGAGAAAAAATCAACTATAACGTATTACATAGAGCATAGAAGACCATGCAAGCAGGTTACTTGGTCCCAAAAGAATCACATTATGTCAACACACTTGATGCAAGATACATGGATCATCCACAACACCTCAAGAATCTTAATTAGGTCATCTCAATTTTACAACTTAGAAGTCATCCTTGAAAGAACCCATTAGGAAATAATACGAGTTTTAGATATTCTTCAAATAAAATTAGATAAGTCAAGATCATCAACAAATGTAGAAACCTAAAAAAACTCTCATATTTTTCATAGCAAGGATGAGAGAATGAAGGAGAGAATGACCAGCAGCGGGAGTGCAAGAGCGGCAGCGGCGGTTAGGGCTTCCTCTGGGGGAGGCATTGCAGAGGAGGAAGGGGCTAAAGGAGAGACCGATGAGGCAGATGGGGAAGAGGGCTTCTCTATTGGTCGCTGGGTTGGGGCCCTTGGCTGCTCAGCTTGTGTTTGCTGGCAGAGGGTCCAGGCTTCTTTTTTGCTTGGTGCCGACACTCACAGACTCTTGGTGGATTTTGTGCAGACTAACGGGAGAAAGGGGATTTCATTGAATAATTTTTCTGAGGAGAAATTCCTCTCTACCGTCATTCTTGGGAGGGGACTGGGGTTGAGACGTCCCTTGTCTGGCTTGTGCGAGGTTTGTGCTTTGTTTGCAGAGGACCTTATTTTTGAGGTCTCTTTGCTTTCTCTGTTCTATTTTCTCTGCCATATTTGGGTGAGAGGCTTTTATTTGGCTGTGGAAGAGATGCCCATTTGTAGATCCAAAGTTTATCTTGGTGGATGGTTCACCCGTTCTGTATCAGACGAATGGCTTGACCTATTTTGGGTTGTTAATCTCTATTCTTGTCTTTTTGGGTTGTTTTCTTCTGTTATTGGCTATCCCATGTTGTTGGAAGCTTTATTTTTCAAGGATGAACCCCTTTTTGTCTTATTTCCTCTGCATTATACTCCTATCGGGGTAGTGTATAACCCTATAGAAGTGGGAGCTTTTTGTGTGGCTGTTTGAAGGTGGAGCCTTTCTATTCTTCGGTTCTCTTCTCCGTCGCTTCCTATTGAGGGGGAAGTTTCTATTGAGGGGATGGCTCAACCTATTGAGGTGGTCTATGGCTGGTCGGAGGAGATTGTGGTTGGTGGAGTGGGTTTGCCTCTTTCATGTAGCCACATGAAATCTTGTAGGAAATGGCTGAGGGTTATTTTTCTACAGAATGTTTGGGTTGCGCTGAAAAACCTTATCAGTGCTGGAGGTATCCCTTTGGTGCTAGTTATTATCAGACCTATTTCTGCTGATAAGGAAGAGGGAATCTGGGGCCTTCCCATTATCTTATCTTTCTGTTGTTTGTTGTTTGTGGTTGGTTCGTGCCTGTAGGTGGATGTTGTTTGTTTTCAAGGGCCCATGCTAGAGGCTGGTTGTTTTTGGTTTGGGCGAAAGGCTGAGAATGGGACTTTGGTGTTCCAAGATGTTGGTATTGTTGGTTTAGGGATCCATGTTAAAACCCTAAATTTTTGTTTAGGGAGTTTTTTCTCCTGCTAAACTTATGGTGTAAGGCTTTTTGCTGGTTCTTGGTGCAGCTAGGTTTTTAGAGTCTCATCTTTGTTAGCTGCTAGCAGTTTACTGTCTTTGGGCTGTTGTTTTGTAATGTTTATTCTTTAGCAACATTTCATTTTAGTCAGGTTTCAGATTCCCTCCAAAATTTGCTTGTACAGGGTTTCAGGGCCCCTTCAAAACCTATTTTTACCCCAAATCAAAAATAAATGTAGAAACTTATGATGGCGGCCATAATAGTAAATATATGACTTTTCAAATTGTTATTTGTTTCCATTTACACTGCTTGGGAGAAACTAGAAAAATCATGCAAACTAGAAGGAATTTATTTTTGGCCATCAACAACCTTTCTACAACCATCTCTCAAAGAAATTGCTTAGTAAATTCTAGCACAAATGAATAATCTTATTGACGACATAGAAAAAAGGAAATTTGGATAGCCTGTGACACTTTGACATATAATATATAGCAATGTGGACTACCAATAACCATAACACTCACGTCAGTAAATCCTTATACCTTCTTGAACATGTTCCTAAAACTATAGAAGTATATTAATCATAGCAGAGGAATGCAAAGCATTCTAGTTGGTCAATAGAGATATTGCACAAATTAGACTTTAGTTTGAAGAACAAACATATATAACATTTTATGCTCATAAATATGTGACTTGAAAATTAGAGAAAAGACTCTTTATACATTATAAATATCAACTCAAGAACTTCATATGTAGAAAATGTAATGTGGAAAGATGCAGACCAAAATATTGACTCCTAGTCAAAAACAAAAAATTGCAGTGTTAAATCCTTAGACATATTTCATTGATCGAACAAGCATGCAACTAATCTCAAATAATTAGCCAACAACATTATTAAACAATAGATCATCGAAAAATTCAATCACATATCATAAGTAAAGCATATGTAACAAGGCATTACCATATACTTGTTGATCATCTTGACGCTCTTCAGCCATGTTGATTATATATCAAACTATCTCTCTGAAATGTCTCATCCCACAATATTTGTTAGAATCTCCAACAACACCAATGATCTCAAGTTGACATTAAGGAAAACACCTTGCAATACAAATTGTCAAAAGGTACTAAGTTCTTAGATGCTACCTTTTCTATTATCTCTACCTTCAACCATTTTCATGTGGTGTAGGGACATCCTTGGTTGAATTATATAAAAGCTACACCTACCATTCATAAATGCTTTAAGTTCCCTCAAAAATATGTATTATCAGGATCAATCATAATCTTTAAAATTCATAAGCAACATATTGTACAAACCTGTGTCACACTTTTATGAAGGAAAAGGTTAACACAACCAAAATTGTTCAATTTTGATGGCATAAAAGTGACAGTTCTATTTTGAACTTGAAGATGATGTAAATTTATGAACTTTATAAGATTTGATGAAGTTTATACGTATTAGTTTTAAAAAAAAAATTAACAATAATTAATACATTTTTTTAATTTTTTAAGCCAAATTTTATATTACTGAAAAATGTTGAAAATCAGGGGGTGTAGTTCCCACAAAAAAAAAATATAAATGAATTTTTTTTATGATTTCAATATCCCAAGTAGATGACATACATATCTAGTGAGTGAAATAAATATATTTTTTGATGTATATTCTCTTCGTTATAACATTTTAAAGTTCAACATATCTGAAATTGATAGTTTTAATCTCCTGCCATATTTTATCTATAAAATGTATCTTAGTAAAAAAATATTTACATTTTTTGAGAAGACTCTCTCCTCTATTAATTGATATATTTTTTAATTTTTTTAATATGATTCAATATTTTTAACTTAAAATATATTAAATCTAATAAAAGTATTCTAAAAGTTAAATGAATAAATTCCTGACTTCGAGCTCTACAAAAAAAGTTTTTAAAAAATTAATTGAATTTTCCTAGAGAAAAGTGTTGTAGAAGGGAAAATTTCTTGTAATTTGAGAAATTTGGTGATGTGGTTGCCACTTAGGATGCCACCTAGGACATTTCAGTCAGAATGGTTCTTGTCAGAACAATTCAAGCTGAAACCGCATGAGTAAATAGTTACTAATTATTTTCATGTAACATATTTAGCTTATATATACTCATGGGGCTTCGACCAAAGTGGATTTGACCAGAATTGTTTCGGTCAAAACCCCTTTGCCACATGACTTACACATCATTGCCACATGGGTTCAGTTGTAACCCTTCCGACCGAATGCATTTTGGTTGGATCCATTCTGGCTGGATCTATTCCATTGGCCCAAAGTGTGACACGGATTTGTACTTTTAGCCTAGAAACTTCTCCAATGATTTATTTTGACTTCAAAAACATGAAATCAAGAAACCCCAAGATGTTGTTTTGTTATCTTATCAAAAATGAAAAGATATCAGGCTTGAGTAAACTTAAGGATACTACGTGTCCTCATCCTAGAGCTCCATTTCTTCCTACACATTCTATCCCTTCCATATGTGTTATGGTTCCCCCTCCTAAATGTTATAAAGGAAAACACTAAACATCTTTCATCTCTCAACATATCGAGGATTATTTACTTCCCCCTACAAAGGAAGAAAAGAAACCTATGTTAGTTCATTCCAAATCTTTGCAAGTGTCGATTTGAACCAAGAGAAATTATAATACAAGAGACTACCGATAAAAAATGTTCAAGCTTGTGATTTTTTTCCCTAACCATTTGCCCCCCTCAGACAAAAAATGTTGACTTTATTCCATCTAACCAACATTAGCCTAGCCCAAGGGAGGAATATATCTTAATCAACCATGTCAAAAGTTCAAAGTGTCTTTGCAAAATGATTGTTCTTTTTCTTTGTGCATTAAAGATCTTATTGTGATCAATTTGAATGATGATATTAATGATAAAACTATTAATGCCAATAATTTTGATGCTGATGATTTTGGTGATATGTGTAAGGTTATTGAAATTAATCATGCACTTTACTCAATATTTTTAAAAACATTAATCCTTACTCCTAGTGAAAAATAAAGCGAGTCATCATTAGGGCATGGTCCTTGTTTGGAACTCATAGTACCTTCATCTACCTTGCTTCTTGTTTCTTCTCTTGCATATTGTCTAAAATCCCTAAAACATCTTTAATAAGATTTGGAAGTAGAGGATTTTCTTAACTAGCTTAAATTGCATAGTGGACTCTTATGTGTATTTTCTTGCATGTAATATGCTTCCTCTATAATTTATTACTTGATATGTATTTGTGTTATGTTAAGCTCTCGTTGGATTACCCTTGTTGTTCTATTGGAGAGAGATAATAAAAGGACCGAATATGTTTTAAAATTACTCTATTTTTATCTCAATTCCTCAATATGTTGTACCTATGTTAGGTCATACATGTGCTATTGTCATAAATGTTCTTTTGTGTTGTCTAGTTTGGAATGATGCTAAGAATTGAGATCACTTTTTTATTCTCTACCATATTTACCAAAAAAATACTTTTATTGTTCATCTTATGCATGCTTCTTCCATTATGTTCATAATTCCTTGATAATTCCTTTCTTGGGGGCATATCATTTTAGCAACACACTTGGGTTCTTGATGCATGTATGCTACCTTAAAGAAATTTTTCCTAGTAATATGTACACAATCTCTTTCACATGAGGGTCTACACTCTATTGTGTTCTACACTCTATGAACACACCCCAACATGCTTGGTGCATGGTGTAGTACCCATTATGCAGCCGATTGTTTTTAGGTTACTTTGCAAACTATTCCTTTTGATTTGTAATTTTTGCAATAATTCTCAAGATGATTTGACTAGCATAAAACAACATGCTAGACTATTAGGCTCTCCTTGCATTGATTCTCTACATGAGACATAGTAAGCATAAGCTTATTAGGCCAACATAGTCTTCTTTATTTTCTATTCATATGTTTATTCTTTCATCTTGATATTAGATTGATAAGATCCGAAGTCTCTTGGGGGATTTCTATTTCTTCTCTCTTTAATAATTTAATGAAATTTTTCAATGTTACTTTCTACTTTACCATGAGTATGAATGTAGCTTCATACTCTCGCTAAATTGGGGATGAATGTACCATCATAAAATCATGTATTTTTATCATTTCATGCTTGGTCTTGTTTGATTCTTCTCACGTTGGCTTAAATTTGGCAATCGTATTTACCTTTGGGTAATTAGTCCTCGATCTAACCCTGATTGGCTACTCAATGGTGCCTAGAGTTCCCTTGGCCTAGTCAATAGAACTTGGGGCACCATTAACTTGTCATAATGGGACCAATGTTAGACCCTCCAACTGTCAAATTGTGTAGGTGATAATTCCTCCTCCATGGCATCCTTCTTAAAAAAATTGAATACGTTTCATGTGGAGAGATATAAAAGCAAGCATAGCCCCCTATTTCATGACATCAATCAATCAATCATCATACATCAAGCATATCAATAACACATACCATTTAATTGGTCAAGCAATAAATAATTATGAAGCCATTGAAGAATTAAAGGTCAAATATCATGCATTCAATACTGCATCCATGATCAAGCAATTGTTAAGTCAATTATGTAAGTAAACTTCATCCATTTCATGAAAACTTCGACACAAAGGAAATTCATAAAGGTATAGCATTTTATTCAAGAATTTCAATTTTAGATGTGGCCTCCATCATTTCAAGGTACGCTTTTAATTCAATTACATTTTAGTTCATTTCAAGGTTAATTCCAAAACAAGTGTTTGACCTAGGAAAACCCCTATCAACCCAACAATTTATTTCCTTTTTAGGTACAAGTGATATGAGCTAAAGGAACAAATATATAATTAGGAAGATAATATATAAACCTATGATTTGAGCTTTTGTAGATGTGAAAAAGTAGAGCTAGTCACACTTTTTCCTTCTAGTGGTGGACATTTTCCTGATAATTTGTTTGGGGAAGGTTCTATCTAACATCTTGATTTAGGAAATGTTGTTGGAATAATGGAATGGTGTGTACTGAGAGGGGAGGGGTGAACTGGTAGTATTAAAAAATTTTACACTTTAAGCCTTAGTAATCTTTACTTGTATTACTAACCATTGATGATTTTCTTTTTTATGCATGTAATATCAAAATATAAATGTAATTGCGTGTAAACATTCATAGAAACATTCATGAAACTGAGTTACACATGACACAAGAATTGATAACGCAGAAAACCCCTGTTACAAGGTAAAAATTGTGGTGGGGATGAAACCCACAAAGCTTCACTATCTGCATAATGGAAGGTGTCGGTTAAGGCTACAAGTGTGATCACTTATGATGACCTTACCATCTTAGGAGTAAAATGTTTAGACTTGTTAAGTATACTTCGTTAAGATATTTTAGCAACACTATTAAGTGTGCACTCAGTTAAGAGATTTACTATAAAACTGTTAAGTCCACCTTCTTAAAGGATTTCTTCTATTTGCTACAATTGTGAGAGTATAGTCAAAAATACATATGACCTGATAGTATGCAATCTTGAATTGTTGAATACAGATCCTTTAAGCTCACAAAAAATATGTATCACCTATAGTGATGGATAATACCTCTATTCTGCTCAGTAGCCTTGAATCTTAGTTATTCATAATTGAATTCTTTCTTTTGTGTCTTTCTGCATGAAACTCTCTGTCTGATCCATAGATGTCTTTTGCAGATACAATCATCATGTTCTTGATTGATATATACAAAGGTTTTGACCTAATTAGGTTTCACGCTTTACAATAAAAACTCTATGATCAAAGGTTTACAACTTGAGCTTGATCTCTTAGTTTACATGTTTACAATCCATTAGAATGATTAAAACTATTACATGTGCTTTTCTTGATCACCAAGAAACAGTTTTATAGCTAAGAATAAAGCTAATTTAAAACTAAAGTGATTTAGCTAACGTGTAGATTGAGATCCACTTTTCTCAGAAATAAATTGTCTCTCGATAGACTGGTGCTCGGGTTACTCTGTATTCTAGTGCTTGGGTTACTCTATGAACTATGCTTTCAAATTACCCTGTAAACTATGTTGTCAGTGATAGTGCTATAGGTGTTCACTGATTTTGGTGATCACTATGCTTGTCTGTTTCAGTGACCTTTGTGCTTGACTGAATGTTTTCACTCGGTGATCATGTAACTAACGGTTCAAAAATTATTTCCTTGTATACTATCGAAAACTTATTATCCTTTAAGGATTATCAATCTCCCCCTTTTGCATTAGTATCAAAAACTAATATGTGTAAAATAAAATGTTCAGTATATACACCAAGTGTTTACCTTTTCAATGACTCCCGCTATGTGCATGCCTTGGTACAATTTATGTACATGTTTCCTCCTTTGTGTATTTCCCTCTTTGGCCTTTGACATGTTTTCCCCTTTTGTACATTTTCCCCCTTTGACATGTATACATATAATATCCCCCTTTTTTGAAAATAATGACAAAGTGTGTAATACTTACAGCTTGTCAAATATGTGGGCATGGGATTTTTGAGTATCTGCCATCTTCTTCTCCCATTGCTCCTTGAGGTGCTCGAGGGTGATGTGTGCCAAAGTGATTCTGGCATGTATGTCATATATACTCTAAGTAACTGACATCTCTGGGTGGCAATTAATGTCATTTTTGAAGTCATGTGTTTAAACAACACTGTGAGATTTAGTAGTAACATAGTTTGGTGCTTGGTTACCTCATCTTTGATTTTGCTTTCAGCCTTTTGTAACTCAAGTCTCAACTATTTTGATTCTACAATCTTCTCATAATGCAATTGGAATGTATTTTCCTTGGTTGTGATACTTTTTGCACTAGCTTTAAGATCTTCATCTAATTTAGCTATCTTTTCACTATGCTCAATAATGAAATGCTCTAGTGTGCATAAATTTTGAGCTAGGTTAACTACTTCTGATAAAATTGGTTCCAATGTAGTTACTAGCTTAGAAATTTTTACCTTGTTTTCTACCACTGCTTGTCTGATCTTCTTGGTGAGCTTGTATTGACACTTTCCTTCTGCACGTTCTTCAATCACCTTGCCAGCTTCCACATTCTGTGATGTAATGGCCTTGGTGAGAACTGATAATTGATCAAGTATTGGTGCATTTTGATCAATTTGAGTGTTAGGTACTATCTACAATAATATTTATTTTGTATTATTCAGGATGTGAATTTTTGTGCTCCTTAAGCTTGTCCTATATTTCCTTCCTTTTGTAAAGTTCTCCATACTTGGTCAGTGACTCAGGATCCAATGTTCTAGGATCAGAGTCGAGTATGTCAATAATTTCTTCAAGTGTGACCGGTGCTTTTCTTTTCTTCTTCTTCTTTGAAATAGTACTGGAAGCAGGGGAATGGAGAATTATGGAAAGAGCCTTCTCTTTCTCTGTTGATTTTTCTGATTGCCCGAGAGGTGTGGTGCCTTTGATATGCTACTCGGTATTAACCTTTTGGTTGGTAGTAGACGTCTCTACATCAACCTTTTCTTTATCTATAGCCTTGTCTTCTTCGATGTTCTTGTTAGTGGAATCACTCAGTTTCTCCTCTCCACTTGCATCTTTCTTCTCCTCATTTGTATCCTTTTTCTCCCCATGATCATCACCTTTTTCCTCTTGTATGTTTACATCAGGCTCAAGTGTCTTCTCCTTTTCTTCAGTAATGATATTGATAGCTTGTATCAATAAAGTCATGTGACCTGGTATATTTGCATGTGCAACATCTGTGTATCCTTTTCCTTTTCTTTCTTGGTGGCATCATTTACATCTTCATCATTCTTGGGATCATCATCATAATCAATTTGATTTATATCTTTAATTGAGATATCTTGTGTTTCCCCTAATGATTATAATATCTGAGGTACATCATCCATGGCCTTACTTTCCTGTATTGTCAAATCAACTAGATTGACATCCTCGGTATCATTGATGAAGATATGCCCTAGGCTCGGTGTGGCCTCCTTCTCCTCATTGTGAGGTGTCTCAATTAGAGATAATATCTTCTCGGGTGGATTGAAATTCCAAATCTCATTGCTTTCTTTGTCAATGTATTGCAATCTTAACTCTAGTAATTTGTATGCTCTCATCTTTTATGAATATTTCTTTGCATTCTCTTTCATTATTGAATCAATTTCTTCCACTATCGACTCGGCTGGCATGAAAGTAACTAGGGATCTTTCCCTCATTTTTTCTGTGTATGCAAGGCATATGTCCATCTTGTTGATATTTTTTAATTGAGATCTTGTTGAATTGTATTGGTACATACTTGTATACAACCATTTCCTTAATTATGGGCTCTTCTATCTTATTCTAATCCTCAAGAGACAAGGTTAGCCATTTTTTAATCTTGTGATGCGATAAGATGCCTGAGTTGATGATTGACTCTACAACTTCATCAATTGTTTTAGGTATCTTGGCCTTTTCTGCTTTGATCCTTTATTCTCTTTCATCCTTGGCAGTATCACCCTTGTCCTCTTTTCCTCTTATATATCTCCTTTGCCGCGGTGCTTATTTCCCTATTTGAGGATTTCTTTTTTGATAAGTCCTTATTGTACCTTTCTTTACTAGTGGTGACTCTGCATCTTTTGTAGTCTTACTCCTTGTTCTTGATGTACATGTTACATTAGTAGGTCTTGGTTTCTTTGTTGGTGGTGCATCTGATTCAGTAGATTCGGATTCACTTGATTCTTTACCTTCGCCGATGGGTGACTGCCCCTCGGTGACATCTTTTTCCAATTCTTCATCATCTACTGAAAGTTTCTTTTGAAGATTATTTATGATTTTATTCTTCTTTCGGTCTATCTTCTTCACTACTAACTCAATCTTGATTATAGACTTGGCTTCCTCATATGTGCCAAATCTGCTCAATGATTTGTCCATTGGTTCATTTAGTAGGGCTTCAATAGCATCTATAGCTTGATCAATGTTGATCTCATAGTCTAGTGGTGGTAACCATGTTGTTCTTGGTACAACTAGTTTGATTAGAGTGGTGTCAGTGTCCACTATAAAACATATTTCATCTTTGTATTGTTTCACCAGTTGTGTAGAGATTCTCATTATCTTCTTCATTCTATCCTTGAAAGTGGTGAAGTATGCATCCATGATAGATGTGAAATTATCCCCTGGTGACTTAATGAGTTCACTAATCTGTGCAATTATTGGTTGGGTTGTGTCCCAATTGACATTACTGACAGATGGGAAGAAATTCTTAAAGTAGAGGAATGTACACATAAAATTACATGAATTAGAACTTGTTGATCTAACTGTCCCCATATTCTTCTCCATTTGCTTTAGTAGCAGCTTGGATAAGTCCAGTTGAAGTCCCTTCTTGACAATCTTATAAGTAGTGTCAACTACTCCACATGATATGTTGTTCATTTTGCTGGCTTGGTATATCTTGTATCCAAGTACGCATGCACCGAACTTCATCTCTGGGTCGGTGATTGAATTAACTTTCAAACCTCTACCATCCTATATTGCACCAGTTAAATTTTCAATCTCGGGGAGATAAGGATGCTTTAGGGCACCTTGTTGGTTATTGGATAACCTGTTACAGCATTAATCACATCCTTTGTGATCAATTTTGGTTCATCCAACCACATTTTTCTATCATGTACCCGGCTAAGTACAATGTGTATCCATTTAGTTTTAAATACTCTTGGGAACATTAGGGAATTGATTAACCCTTTCACCTCAATTTTATTGTGTTCATATTTGAGGTTTCCATCTTGACATAGCTTCTAGTAAGCTTCTTCAATATCAAGATAACTGATCTCTGCTGCCTGGCAGTGTATGTATGCGCGGATATATTCAACTAGCAAAACCCTATGAGGGATGCTTGAGAATGCTCCCTTGTCGTCAGGTTGTGAAGCAACCTCAGGGAAAAAATTATAGTTAGGCTCTTCACAGGTTGTGTTCATAATCAGGTTGATCTTCTTGTCCTTTATGTTCTTGATCGTTGAGACTCGTGATGTGGTTTCCATTTTTTGTGAAATTAGAGCTTTCTCTGTAAATGAACTGTAAGCTCGGTGAGTCCAGATACTCACTTGATCTTTGTTGTGGATGATCAGAATCTATTAGAGTAGCCTTTGAATATGTTGTGAATCATTCTACAATATTTTTTGTCTTGGTCATTTTTCTTCACTCTGCTATTTTCTCTTTTTTGCTTGGTGAATGAATGAGCTCTTTGATGCCCTATTTATAGAAAATAACCTAAGTGGTGCATTTAATGCTTCATCTACCACTCAGTAATCAAAGACGCTTGGGCATCATACCAAAGTATTCATCCTAGGTGAGTATACAATGCTCAGTGTGAGTGATAACTTAGTTTTACTTTTCACATGTTGACCGACGGTACTCAGTATATAGCAAAGACTTGATTGTCTTTTACATGTTTACCAACGATGCTCGGTTTGTATTTACTGACGAGACTGGATTCACAAAATCATAACAAGTAATACCATAGTGCATCTCAATTCATGATAATTTGGCATATTATCAATGCATATTGGAAATGATGTAAAATATAGCTTTGTATAGTGCAATTCCATACTTACTTGTATTTCTTAGGTGGGGGTGGTGGAATCACCTAAACCATTAGATGAGGAGGTGTCCCCAACTGTAGTGCTTGGTCCAGCATTATCATTGATTGAATCTTTCCTCGAAATTTGATTTCTCATTCTCCTGATATATTCAATAGTGTTCCCATTAGAAAAAGTGCTTGACTCTGTCACTCAGTCTCTGCAGTCCTTTCTTAGGTAACCAACCTTATAACAGTGTAAGCATGCCATTCCAGAGTTAGTCCAATTCCTCGATATTTGTATCCATTTTCTCATATAGTTGGAATCTATGTGTCCATATCTACCACATTCTATGCAATTTATCCATGTGCTGTAATCCCAAATATATGAGTTACTCACTCTTCTCGGTTTATAAGCATTGTTTTTCCCTTTAGGTTTCCATACTTTCTTTTCTTTTTCCTGCATTCATGAGATGTGTGCCCATGCATTTTGCAAGAAGGAAAATATTTTTCCATGTAGGATTCCTTCTTTGGTTTGTTCACCTTAGATCTACATTCATGTGCTTTGTGTCCATGCTTGTTATAGTTATAAAAATTACCTATGAATGTAGAAGTAGATTTAGGAATACCTTTAGCTTTGCTCCTGCAAACATTTGATGTGTGGCCTGGATTTCCATAGTGATTGCATGAATTCTTATTTTTTCTTGGATTTGTGTAGACATTCCTTTGATCAGATTGGTTTGATGATTATCCATGTTTGGTATACCCTAAACCAGTATTGTTGTTGAGTATTCTTTGTCCATTCAGAAAATCATCCATTCTTTTTGTATTTTCTTCATCTTTCTTGATCATATAATTATGTTGTTGCTGAATTCTTACTTCATGCTTTATTTTCTCATTTTATTCTCTTAGTTCACCAATAGCTTCTAATTTCCCATTAATTTTTGTGTTCACTCGGTTGGCCTCATGACTCATAAGAACTATTTGATTGGTGATCTTGTGATGATGTTCAGTTAGTCTTTGTATTTCAGATTCTTTTTCTTGCAGCTTCTCAGTGATCTTCCTCCTGTTATCAATAGCTAATGTTATTTCTTGTTCAACTTGTCTTGCATTATTCATAACATCAATCATTCTTATCATCTGTATCTCTTGACCGATCTGTAGTACCTTTACTTGTTTAGTCAGATATTGATTGATTTCATTTAGGGTTGTAATGCTTACTTCTGATGTGTCAGATGTATTACCAAATGTAGATCTTGATGACTCAAACAAATCAGGTATCTCTTCTTCATGATAGTTAGTTTCCTTGTAGCGCGATATCATGACTTTTCTTTCATCCAATAGCTCTCTCATCTTGATTCTTACTTCTTTGTATTTCTCATAGAAGATGTGTATCTGAAACTTCTGATTCTCAATATTCTTGTCAAGCTTATACCTTTCCATTGTATGATCTTTTCTCTCAAGTGATTTAAACTTTTCCAAATAAGAGATCTAGCTCTGATACCAATTGTTGAAATAATTGAATGGTGTGTACTGACAGGGGAGGGGTGAATTAGTAATCAAGTAAAAAAAATTACATTTTAAGCCTTAGTAATATTTACTTGTATTACCGACCATTGATGATTTTCTACCTTTTGCATGTAATATCAAAACATAAATGTAATTGCATGTAAACATTCATAGAAACATTCATGAAACTTAGTTACACATGACACAAGAATTGGTAACACAGAAAAACCCCTGTTAGAAGGTAAAAACTGCGGTGGGGATGAAACCCACAAAGCTCCACTATCTGTAGAATGGAAGGTGCCGATTAAGGCTACAAGTGTAATCACTTCTAACGATCTTACCCTTTTAGGAGTAACATGTTTGGACTTGTTAAGTCTACTTAGTCAAGAGATTTTAGCAACACTATTAAGTGTGCACTCGGTTAAGAGATTTACAATAAGACTGTTAAGTCCACCTTCTTAAAGGATTTCTTCTATTTGCTACAATTGTGAGAGAGTAGTCAAAAATACTTATGACGTGATGGTATGCAATCTAAATTTCTGAATAAATATCCTTTAAGTTAACAAAATGTATGTATCACCTATAGTGATGGATAATACCTCTTTTCTTCTCGATAGCCTTGAATCTTAGTTCTTCATAATTGAATTCTTTCTTTTGTGTCCATCTACATGAAACTCTCTTTTTGATCCATAGATGTCTTCTGCGGCTACAATCATCATGTTCTTGACTGATTATACATCTATATATACAAAGGTTTTGACCTAATTAGGTTTCATGCTTTACAATAAAAACTCAATGATCAAAGGTTTACAACTTGACCTTGATCTCCTAGTTTTCATGTTTACAATCAGTTAGACTGATTAAAACTATTATATATGCTTTTCTTGATTCTCAAGAAACAATTTTATAGCTAAGCGTAAATATAATTTAAAACTAAAGTTCTTTAGCTGACGTGTAGATTGAGATCCACTTTTCTCAGAAATAAAATTGTCTCTCGGTAGACTGATGCTCAGGTTACTCTGTAGTCTAGTGCTCGTGTTACTCTTTGAACTGTGTTGTTGGTTTACTCTATAAACTATGTTTTCTGTGATAGTGCTATCGGTGATCATTGTGCTTGTCTATTTTGGTGACCTCTATGCTTGACTAAATGTTGTCACTCGGTGATCATGTAACCGACGGTTCAAAAATTGTTTCCTTGTATACTTATGACAACTTATTATCCTTTAAGGATTATCACTATTTACATTCGACCTTCCTAGGTCAAGGAAACCCATAATTATTATTAACCTACACTTTTGGGTTCTAGACTCAAGTTCCTCTCTTCTACTTCTTTACGAATCTATACTCCATGTCTGCATATTTGATTTAATGCTTTTTGTGCATATCAAATACTCTCATTTTTACATTTTTTGTCATACATCTAGCATTAAATATGTATATTTTAATACTCATTTTGAACTCTAATAAGGACAGTTGGATCTATCAGCAATATGAGTTGTCATTTATGTCAATTTGATGTCTAAACATATGTATTTTTATCAATGAGATGAATAAAATATGTTTTTTTGAGTGTTTTCATTTTTGATGATATATATTTGAGACTAGTTGCGTTTCCCTATAATTTGTGTCCTAAGACTAGGAAGAAATATTGTCTAGAGTATTAGCATATGTGTCCATGGAAAATGATTTTTAAGTACATGATAACTCTCTAGATGGTCTGTGCAAGGTTGGGGAATAGGTTTCACTAGCTCATGTGAACAAACTAGGAATTTTAGGCCTATTTCATCTCTTACGTTAGAAGGAAGATGGTCCAATAGGCTTAAGAAGGCTCAACCGCTAGGTGGATACAATGATCCTTCACTATTGTGGGTCTCTGATTATTCAAATATGATTGAGAAATGTAAGATCTATGACCAAATAGGAAGAATATGTATTTTTTTGCATGTACAAGTTGACTAGGAATTATAAAATAGACTTGGGAGGAAGATATGGAAAATACAAACTATAAATAACCCACCATTTTAATTTGAGGCTGAAGTGGGAGGACTAGGGAAACTTTCTCAACTTGATCCTGATAGTTTTATACAAAACAACATGTAGACTATAGCTCTCCTCTAGTTTAATTTGTGACCCTTTCTACATGTCTTCCACTTGTTCTTGAATACAGAAAAGAGAAAATATTATGTACAAAGTGGTTTTACTAAATCAACCCCAAAATTTTGAAATTACAATGAAATATACTTGAAATGAAAGCATGTTGATTTGTAGCCGAGGTTAGATCTAAGATTTACAAATGTCTAATACCTTGATGATCCAAATTCTCTTTGAATGTTGTGTGTGCGAATTTATGTAAATTACAAACCTATAATGAAACATTAATATAATCATCCAATTCAAATCAAATGATCACACCAAATTAAGAATGGAAATGAAAGACTATGAGCATTCTATCACTCTCTAATTCTAAGGATTTGAGTATTTCTCTTAGCTGCAATTAATTATCCTCAAATGACAAGAGAGAATATGAGACAATAAATATGCAAGCTAGATTTATGATGAAATGATGCTAAATTATATGATAAATGATTAAGAACATGAAATTAAGATGTAATTCATGCATTATGCTATGATTCTAAAGGCTTCTAATAAAAAACTACTAAAATAACAATGTTCTTAATCATGAAAATGACTATAATGTACTTGCTCTAAAATGATGATGTTAGTAATAACTAAGAGGGGGGGGGGGGGGAATCAGNGGGGGGGGGGGGTGAATCAGTGGCCTCTAAAATTAATCCTTAAATCAACCCTTAAAAATTATAACCACTAATTATGTCTCAAGTTATCTTCTATCCTACAAGATGTATGCCTTGAAATACTTTAACCAATTTTCTACTTGTCAGATTGCTTTGCTAATCTCTCTTTTGTATGATTACCGATAAGCATTCATCTATTTATCGAAACACAGTAAATATGTAGAGTATACCGATAAATCCAGAAATGCATATATGAAATGTAAAACAGTAAAGTGATAAACCATAAACACATAACACAAGGATTCTAATGTGGAAACCCTATTAAGGGAAAAACCACTAGGACCAGTACCCCAAATTTTCACTCTTCTGAAGTGAGCCCTATTAAGAGCCAACCCTGTTAAAGGTTACAAACACACTATTAGGTGTGACCTTGTTAGAGGATTTATAAATAGTTTATCAACTAGTATCCGGCATCTAATGCTACCATCCTTGATCAAACACTCACTTGGCCTGTCAATAGGTATCAGGCATATCCAATGCTACTTTTGTGATCAAATTTTTTGATACTCCTTGGGATGTATCTCAATTGAAAAATACTTTTAAGTCCTGCTCGGTTAAGAGGCTTATATGCTTCAATGGTTAAACTAAAACACTAATGATCTGTTCATACATACAACTCAATTGTAGATTTTCAGATCTACTGTAAGTCCATTACCTCTCTGATCAATATAATCACTTTATACCTTTACTCGACAATGTTCTGCAATGTGATGCTTGTCTCACTGTTTGTCGGTGTTTGTAGAATCTAGCTCTCTTTCCTCAGCTTGTTGATCAGGACTAAATGAAGACTTTCTTTATCCTTTAGATTTTCTTTAGCATCTTTCCTCTTCTCTTGTTCACCACACAATTCATAATGAATTGAGTTTGTCTCTATATAGACATGATTTCCCCTTTTCTTGGCTTCCTTGATTCTTGGTGTGTTTCACAATTATCGCCAATATATTTAAAGCAAACTCATGATTTATCTAAAAGAGATCTTCTTGCCAACTGGACAAATTAGCTTTAAATCACTTACTTATCTCTGACTTTATCTAGATGATTAAAACAATGATAAGTATCCTTTAATTCTATCTTTAGCTTCTCCACAACTAAGCATTTTGTCATTTTCTGACCTCTCTGTTTTGTCAGTCAACACTTTAGTCAATCATTGGTGATAACTGATTGTTCCATCGGTATGACTTCAGTTGTCATCGGGATCTCCATCCTTGTCTTCTCCGTTGGGAAATACTGAAATGCTTTCCATCAGGTTACTCTTTGTTTTGATCGTCGGGAAACACTATAGCTCTGTTCGTCAGTAATGTTGTGCATTAGCTCGTCAGATAACACTTTGACTCTGCTCTTTTATTCTGACCGTCGGTGTGCACTCTGTTGGTGTATGTAGTCACTTAGTGAATACTTGACTTATATGCATTACTGATAGCATAGTCTTGATTCATCGGTTCTTTGAAGTCTTTAGAAGTATTTCCATGACCATACATATTATATCAAGTTGACTTCAATGACAATATGATACATTACCCAATTTAAAGTCTTGCATGATCATCAACTTAATATCTTCAAACATTCAATCAGTTACATGTCATCAATCTCTCCCTTTGGCATTGATGGCAACATACTACATTATCATACTATACTATTACTAATACAATTTGAAATATACAGTTTCATCAAGCTTTCCTAATATAACTATATGCCTCTTCTATCGTGATCCGTGATTCCCAAGCTTTCCAAAGGTGAGGGTTAGTAGCAAAGGTTTCACAAATGATATAAACCAAGTACATAATACTACTAAAATGAATAACAATGAAATGTAATCAATAAAATGCACAAACAAGAGAAAGGAAAACAAATAAATGCAAACCCCACGATGCTTGAAGCTTCTATTGTTCCTCTTTACTCCTTCCAAAATGTTGTTCTTGATGCTCAGTATTGGCGGGGAAGCGTCTATGACTTGAGAAGTGTCAAGAATTTGCTAGTTGAAATGGGTGTGTGATCGCAAGATGACTTGAATGCTAGAACCAAACTGACATAGTAATGGCGCACGAGAGCTTGAAATCCCTAGATCCTTCAAATGGCTATGAAGAGTTTATTATATAGGAATTGGTGATGATATGAACGGTTGAGATCAATCCCAGAGATGGGGATATGAATGGTTGAGATTAAAAGGAACTTGGAGAAGCCATCAGTAAACTCCACCTCTTCAATTGATAAATAGGAGATAAAGTTTGGTTGGCTGAAGAGATAATTATGAGTTACCTTTTTGAACTGAAGAGGTGGGTGAAGTTACCCATGTGGACTGGAGAGATGGGTGGAGTAATCCATGTGATCTGATTGGAGTTATCTCTTTGAAGATAAATGAATATTTAATTCAATTATTTAATTTAAAGTTTTCAACATGTGAGATAATTGAATTCTTTTTGACTTAGAATTGCTTTATTTGATGAAATTAAATTAATTTAATTGGAAGAATTTAATTAGTAAGTTTAAATATTTAAATTTAAACTATAGGAAATTGAGTTTAATTAATTAATTAATGGTAATCAATCAATTAAAGCTAATTAATTAAATAAAATTAATTATTTAATTAATTTTGGGAATCTGATTAGATGATTTGGGGATTGAATTTAGAAGA
Organism: Thuja plicata; assembly: GCA_018584345.1. Taxonomy (NCBI): domain Eukaryota; kingdom Viridiplantae; phylum Streptophyta; class Pinopsida; order Cupressales; family Cupressaceae; genus Thuja; species Thuja plicata. Next base: position 2,754,843 of record MU226470.1, read on the forward strand.
AAATAGATGATTAATTAATTATTAAAAAACCATTAATTAATAGATGAAAAATAGTGTTTTTAATGTAAAGTCGCAAGCCTGTCCATTTTAGGGTGTCTACATTTGCCCCTCTTTGATGCGATGTGACTTGTCACAGTGTGTCAAAGATTCTTTCATTTTGCCCCAGCTAGCCCCGACAGTAGCAGGTGTATTTATGCCCACTCAACAAATTTGAGCAAAAAGTCACGACACGAGTGTTGATTTGTTGAAACTGCAATTTCTGAAATAGGGTAGCTGGTGGATTTGAAAAATGGTTTAATATGCGCTTGTTATTGACTGTAGAAGTTTCCGGGGACCGGGAAGAAATTTTAGAGCTCCTAGTTAAATTAGGGTTTTTTGGAACCCTTATAAATAGCCAAAAGATCCATTCATTCTCCACATTGCGATCTTGGAGCTCTGATAATCTTGGTGAGTTTACTTTCTGATTTCTTCCTTCTTTTCTCCTATTTTCTAGCGATGGCTGGCCTTCCTGGTGTCACTCACATATCTGACCGAGTCCAAACCTATCGCAGACCAGCTGGCTCTGGATGTTCGGTGAGTTTTCTCGCTTTGCATGTCATTAATGCATTCATTTATTGCTTTTAAAAATTATATTTTTTTGGAAATTTGCAATGTGTGCTGCAATCGGTTGCGGTTTTGCCGCAATTGTGGTTTTAACATCGCAATTGCCAGTTAAATACCACAATTGATAAGTGTGCCACACATGTGTTTGTTTAATGCCACAATTGAAGTTTGTATGCCGCACTTATTGTTTATGTTTCACAATCGCCTAAAAGTACCACATTTGTATTGCTTTATTACTGCAATTGATTTTTTAGCACTGCTTGCCTAATTTCCTTGTCTATTGTCTGCTTTTTCTTGCTTTTGTTACTTTCCTCACTAATTGAAACTGATATTTTTCTGATTCTATGTGTAGTTCACTGGGTGGATCTTGCACTGTCGAGAGTCCAGGCTTGCGTGCCTTGTATATAGATTTCAGCTTACAGAGGATGAGAGGTTAGTGCTTTGCGATCTTGGTTTGTACTGGCTTTGTTATATGCCTGAGATCATGACCAATAGAGGTCTAATCTATGCTCTTGTAGAGCGGTGGCATTCAGAGACTTGCACTTTCTTGTTACCTACCGATGAGTGTACAGTGACTTTGGAGGATGTGTGTTGCATCATCCAACTCCCTATCCAGGGCGAGCTTGTGGAGTATTCCACCCGTACTAGTGTTGTTTCCTTGATTGAGATTTCTGGATTGCCCTGTGATCAGCTTGGGCTTGCTGGAGATTATGACATTTCATGGTCTAGATTCGCGTTGGGCCTTGACCGGCTATCCACTCTTCTAGGAAGTTTGATATGTGGCATTTTATGCCCCGATCGTCGACATCGTGGTTTTTCTGTCGGGTTTGGTAGTGTATTACAGAGCATGGTTAGGGATCATACTGTATTTTCTTGGGGTCCATGCATGTTGGCCCACATGCATTTTCAAATGTTATATGCGGCTTACCTTGATGGTAAGTCGCTCGGCTGTGGTGTGACCCTCTTGCAGATCTGGGCATGGGAGCATATTGCCGTATGTCATCGTGTTGGTGCCCGTGCTCTTCTAGCAGATAGATTGTGTGTCTTGATGTATGATGGAGCCATTGTTCAGATGCATATGGGTTACTTGACATACTGGCGGTAGTAGTTAGATATGATTCCTTATTTCATTTGGAGGCTGTATAGAGATTGTCCTGTCTGGGATGGAGAGGACATCCATCTCCCATTTTGTCGTCAGCGAAGATACTTGATTGGTCGCGTGACCGATCATATTCATATGATAGATTTTCACAACACCGACAGGGTGTTGCGCCAGTTTGGAGAGTAGCAGGATGTATCTGATTCTTATGCATACTTTGCTTAGAGATCGAGGGATACTGTTGTTTGGGGTGGTGTAGTATCACTTGATGCTGCTCACACTAATTTTTTAGGTTTACTTCTTGTGGCATGGACCTGGCGCTCTACCACTGTAGACCCAGGTTTGTCTTATTTCTGATTGCTTATGTACTTCCTTTTTGGTCTCTGATACTTTCTCATATCCTGTTTTGATACTTATGTCTTTATATGTTCTAGTACTGATAGTTGTATTTTTTTTTCCAGGCACTACACCCCAGTATGATGCCCATTGGTTGCAACATTGGCCGGTTGCACTTACAGATGTCTCATGTCTTGTTGCCAGGACTATTATGAGGAGGGGCTGATGGGTATGACATGGTAGGGGAAGCCGTGATGGAGGGAGAGGTGGTGGTAGGGGAGGTAGGGATGGCGGGAGAGATGGTGGATGGTGTAGGGGAGGGAGGGATAGTGGGAGAGATAGAGGATGGGGTAGGGGAGATGATGGAGGTGATGATCCTTGTCCTGGGGGTGGTGGTGGCAGGGTTAGGACTAGTGGTGGTAGGAGTGGGGGACAGACTAGTGCTCGCCGAGGTGGGTTGGGCACTATTTTGGAGGATGAGGATGCCACGGATGAGGAGGCACCTCAGTTGGTTCAGAGAGTATGCAGGCGGACAACTACTATTTTGGCTCCTAGAGAGGAGGATAGAGTGGTTATTAAGGATGTTGACATTGAGATTGGGGATATAGACATGGAGGCTCTAGATGAGCAGAGTGCAGAGACAGGTTCCTCTAGGGATAGTGGTAGCATTGGTAGTAGCAATGGGGAGATCTCAGAGAGTGTTGATGATTCTTGGGTTCTTAGGTGGAGAGGAGATGAGGGATTGGGAGATAGGGTGGAGGAGGGGGACATGGATGTTGCTATGGGTGGCATGGATGATGATCCCTCTGAGGTGGAGTGCCTCACTTGGCAGGTTCAGGACCTTCAGGCCTGACTTGCCTTATCTGATGTACGTTCTTTTGCTTTGGAGGCCTGGGTTACAATGACCGAGTCCAAAGAGTGGAAGGCTTGAGCTGAGGTTCACTCATTTATTGACAGTGTATAGGATGTCTCACACCGGGAGGTTCTTGACAGGTACTATAGATCTGGGCATGATGCTCAGAGAGAGATTGAGTATTGGAGGCATCATTTTGAGGATGCAGTTCCTACAGCATATAGGGTGCCTAGTTACATAGCTTCACAGAGATCTAGCAAGGCCCAGCGATCTTAGAGCAGTGGTGTTAGAGCTCGTGGTTCCTCCCATAGGACAGATTCTAACATGCCACCCCCTCATCCACCTCCTGGGGAGGCTGGGGGTAGCTCCTATTGACTTATGTATCATGTACCATTTTTGTAGTGATTCCATTGTATATACTTTGAGTAGTACCATTTTTTGTATCCCGACACACTAATATCTATATATATTGATTACCTTCTTTGATTAGACTTGCGACCATTCATTGTACTCAGATATTGTGATTTATATGAGATGTAGCTAGTTTTTTTGATATGATGTGTAATGGTTTACTTTACTTTATGTATGATTCTACATGTTTTGATGGTTTAGATGATGAGATGTATATGCAATATGATTCTATTATGCAGACTCGTATATGGATGGTTTACTTTTCCTATGATACTGACATGTCATGCAGGATGGTGTAAATGAAATGCATGTTTATATGAGATGCTTATGGATGTATGTGATTTTATGATTATCATGTATGCAACTATTATGTTTTTTCCTTTTCTGATATACTTAATGGAACGAATGCAATCTACTATGCACCAAATATCTAAGTAATGCATGTGTTAGTTAGAAAGAAGTTAGTTTGGATAGATGTGCTCTGAGATTGACCTAATAGAATGGAATGATAAAAAGGATGTTCTTTTTTCATTTTTTGGATAGGCTTGCTCTGATAGAAAGGATGAATGTCCCAAGTCGCTGCCCCTGTTTTCAATATTTGTCATCATTGCATCTTTTTTATGTATTTTCTGATATTCCAAAAGAGCGTCGAATGATCTAGATCACATACCACTTGGATACCACCATGACCTCTTGATAGCGGAAGGATTAGAGAGATTGAATAGAAAAGAGAACCTAGTGCACCCAAATATTAACCATCTGGGTTCAACTATGTTCTCTATTTGAAAAGAAAGAGAGCCAAAAGCACCCAGATATTGACCATCTAGATACCGCTTGTCCTCTGAATTAAGCTAAAACAAGGAAACCAAGATAGAACTCATATGCATCCAAAGTCCATCTGGATAACACTGTGAGCTCTTAATTTTTGAAATGGAAAGACAAACGAACAAGATAGAACTCCTACGCCCCTAGAGTCCATCTGGATAGCATCGTGATCTCTTGTTTGCAACCTAAAGGTTAAGACCATAGAAACCAAGATAGAACTCCAAAGCAACTCAGAGTCCATCTGAATATTTCTACGAGCTCTTGATTCTATAAAGAAAACAAACAAAATAAAAGAGAAGGAATGTCCAATTCTTTCCTAGGGTTAAGCTCAGATTGTGGAACTACGCGGCTGCCAGATAAGTGACAGTGCCTACTGCATTTATCCTAAATCATCATGACCCTGAAATCGAAGTGAACATTCAATAGACAGCAATCAAAGAAAATAAGTCATGATCTATAATAGCTACTCTCCTCACATGGTGGATCCTAGAGTAGCATAATAACATAACCACAAAATATAGACTGACATCTGACTGACTTGACTGACCTAGTCAACATTTTTTGATGGTTCCTCGATGTAGTAGGATTCTCTTGGTTGGCTCAACTCTTTGCATAGGCTTGCTTGGCTTGATTGTTTTGTTCATGTTGGCAGCTGATCAACCTATGTTAGATGGGCCCCATGCTGGTTCGCAAAGGTCATGATTGTGACAATTGATAGACTGATTTTATTGTTTTGGCAGCTGATCAAGATGTGTCAGATGGGCCCAATGCTGATTGGCAAAGCTCATGATTGTGACAATTAATAGTTTGGCTTGGTCGCCAGGTGCTTACTGATTGAATTGATAGATTGATAAAGCTGTGTCAGATGAGCCCAATGCTGATTTGCAAAGCTCATGATTGTGACATTGATTGACTGGGCATGATTGCCCCTTTCTCTCTTGATAACTGAGTTGGTTTTATTGCTTTGGTTTCTTGCAGTTTTTTTTTTTGAATGTTTTTGATGAAGATTGATTTTCTCTTCATTTTATATCTTTTTAAGATTTTTTATGATTTTTATGATTTTTTGGATTTTTTTAGGATATTTTGAATTGCCCCCTAGTCTGGTGGACTAGTATTTAACCATGGATAAGTGCTTGGTGCTCAGAGGGGATTCTAATTTTGGGATATAGCTTGGGTAGTTAGTCTTGCATTTGTAATATGCTCAAGCTTTTGGAGCTCATTGATGGTGAAGCTAGATTTTGAACACTCGGCGCCTGTTTGCCAGGTTTTCACCAAGTTACCTACTCAATAGCACCTGATTTCTAGGTTTTCACTGAGAGAGAAATTTCTTTTCTCTTTAATTTTTTTTCCTTTTTGCTTTTTTATTTGTCGCCAAGGCGCCTGATTGCCAGGTTTTCACCAAGGTAACATTTTGTATTTTTTTTATTTTTTTTGGTATTTTCTAGATATGTAGATAGGTGCCTTAACCATAGAGACCTCAAGAGTAGAACCTCTTTAGGTGCATGCTATTGATGTAGCCGGGGAGCTGATCTCCTTATGGTGTTGCTAGTATGAATGCCCCACTCTGAGTGGAGCTGATAATAACAAATGGTCCTAGCCAGTTAGGCTCAAACTTTTTGGGTTTGACTCGCTCTACTTGATTCTTCTAATTTTCCATGAGGAAAAGGTATCCTAGCTCAAATGTTCGTGGCTTTACCTTTTTATGATAGTTTCTTCTAAGGAAATTTTGATAACCTTGTAAGTGGTCAAAGGCATGTTGTCTTCTTTCATCTAGTAACTCTAGTTCACTGAGCCTTGCTACTCTGTAGTCTTCATCTATGATCAGGTTGTTCAATGATATCCTTAGGGATGGGATTTCCACTTCGAGTGGTAATACTTCCTTTGATGCATAGACTAGGGAGAAAGGAGTGGCTCCTATAGGTGTTCTCATGCTAGTTCTGTATGCCCATAATGCAGGACTAGGATGTAAATGCCAGTCTCGCCCTAATTCGTTCACTATTTTATTCAAGATTTTCAAGATTGTCTTGTTTGTAGCTTTGGATTTCACCGTTCCTTTAAGGGTAGTAAAATGAGGAGAACCCTTGTTTGATATGGAACTGTTTGCATAGGTCTTCAACATCCTTGTTCTGGAAAGGTGTACCATGATCTGTCAGGATTGTTTGGGGGATCCCGTATCGTTAGATAATGTGGTTAAGTATGAACATTGCTATTTTCTTTCCAGTGATGTAAGTGAGGGGAATTGCTTCCACCCACTTGGTGAAGTACTCTATTGCTGCTATGATGTATTTGTGTCCATTTGCTGAAGAAGGTGTAATTTTGCCCACTAGGTCAAATCTCCACATTGAAAATGGTAATGGTGATGTCATAGGATTTAGTTCTTGGGCTGGTGCATGGATGAGGTCTCCATGAATCTGACACTGTCTACACCTTTGAACATGTTTGTGTGCATCTATCTCTATTGTGGGCCAATAGTATCCCATTCGGATGATCTTCTTAGCTAAGTTGTTGCCACCTCTATGGGTTCCACAAATTCCTTCATGTACCTCATACAAAGCTTTCTGGGATTCCATGGAAGTGAGACATCGTAGAAGTGTTCCATCTAGACTTCATCTATATAAAATAGTTTAGAGGATGGTATACCTAGAGGCTTGGGGGATGAGGGACTTTCTCTAGTTCCTAGACAAGTTGGGAGGTAAGACATTGTTTTGGAGATAGTTATAGACATCTTGGTACCATAGGGATTCAGGACCAACAAGGATGCATGCTGATTTTGTGATGGATGCCTGATGTGATGGCACCAAGAGTTGTTCCACTAGAAACTGGAATTGTGTTTCGTTACCTGGCATATCAATCAATGATGCTATGGTAGCCATCACATCTACAGCTTTGTTCTATGCTTGTGGGACTTGCTCAAAGAAGATGTAATGGAACTTGGTGTGTAATTGTTCCATCTATGCTCTGTATGGTATGAGATTCTCATCTTTGGTCATATAATCATTTTTGACTTGACTGATGACCAACTGTGAATCACCAAAGACTTTAAGGTTCTTAATTCTCCATTCAATTGCTATCTGTAGACTGATGACTAGTGCTTCATATTCTACTATGTTGTTGGTGCATGGGAAGTTAAGTATGAAAGACTTTGGAATTGTATCATGATCTGGAGTGATAAGCACTATCTCTGTTCCCACACCATGGTTCGTACATGATCCATCAAAATAAAGTTGCCATACCTCAATCGCCGGTTGTAGTGTCATGATAGATTCGTCAGGAAAGTCAGAAATAAAAAGCTGGTGGTCTTTAATTGGTGCCTCTGTTGGTTTCTCTATGATCACTTGTCCTTTGATGGCCTTTCTATCTATGTACTCAATGTCAAACTCACTTAAGATCATTACCCACTTTTCCAGCCATCCGGTGAGCACTACTTTGCTTAGCAGATACTTTAAAGGATCAATATGTGCAATCAACTTTTTTTGGTGACTCAACATATAATTTCTCAGCTTCTAGGAAGTGAAAACAACTGCAAGGCATGACTTTTCAATTGGTGTATAGTTTAGCTCATATCCAACCAATGTTCTTATTAGATAGTAGATGGCCCTCTCTTTTCCTATGTCATCATGTTGTGCCAAGAGTACACCTAACACTGACTCTATTGCTGAGATATATAGAAGCAGTGGTCTACCTTGTATTGGTGGCACCAATATAGGAGACTTGAGATGGTATTCCTTGAATATTTGAAATGCCTATTCACATTGCTCTATCCATATGAATTTGATGTCTTTGTGCAATAGATGTTGGAATGGGTGGCACTTGTTTGCTATTTGAGCTATGAAGCATCTGATTGATTGGAGCCTTCCTTGTAACCCTCTTAGTTGTCTCAGGTTTGATGGTGGAGGCATGTTCAATATTGCTTTGACTTTCACTGGGTCCACTTTGATTCATCTATGTGACACTATGAACCCTAATAACTTTCTTTCTATGACACCAAATGCACACTTCTTTGGGTTTAGACAGACCTTGAATTCCTGCATTCTATCAAAGATTGGTCCCAAAACTTGTAGATGATCCTTTCGAAGTATTGACTTGTCTAGCATGTCGTCCACATATTCTTCCATTGTTTTTTGGATGAGATCATGAAATATAGTTTTCATAGCCCTTTGATATGTCGCTTTGGCATTCTTTAGACCAAACGACATGGAATTACAACAATATGTTCCCTAAGGACATGTGAAAGATATTTTGTGTTGGTCCTCTAGTGCGATCCTTATTTGATTATACCCTGAAAAGCCATCCATGAGTGATAGCACTTGATGTCCAGCAGTTATATCTACTATCATATCAATGTTTTGTAAAGGAAAGTCGTCCTTGGGACAAGCTATGTTGAGATCTCTGAAGTTTGTGCAAATCTGTATCTGACCACTGTGCTTTGTAACTGGTACCAAATTAGATATCTAGTCTGCATATGGTATAGGTCTTATGAACTTAGCATCCATGAGCTTTTTCAACTCTGCCTTAACTAGCAATGCAACATGGGGATGCATCTTTCTCAGCTTCTGCTTGACAGGTTTGCCATTGGGTAGCAATGGGAGATGGTGTAGTACTAACTCTAGATCTAACCCTGGCATATCTGAGTAGGACCATGCAAAATTGATCATCCTTTCTTTGAAGAAACTAATGAACTATTCTCTCTCCTCTAGGGTGGGTGATTTTGCCAATTATATGTTCTTTGGGTTCTTGTCATCTCCCAAATTGACTTCCTCTGTTTCTTCTGCTAGTAATGCTGATTTCTCCTCTGCCAAGGGGAGGAATTCCTTCTTTCCATCTTCTAGCGCCTCAATGAGGTTTTCTCTAGAAGATACATCTTCTTTTAGATTTTTATCATTATTTTGTTCCTTTTTCTTTTGTGGACTGGAAAGAGGAGCTTCCTCCCTGAAATATGCTACTTTGTCGAGGTTAATGGAGAAGCTTGCCTTATGGTCTCCTGATGGAATGCCTTCCCCAACTCCCATGAAATGAGCTATAGCCTCATCATTCTCGAAGACATCTAAATCAGGTGGTCCTCGTTGATCCACCTCTATGAGCTCAGGGTGTACAAGATAGATACTTTCATGGTTGTTTGGCTCTGGTTCTCTGAAAGGGATGACATATATAGTTCCTACAAAACTAGACTGTGATGTGGATGCACCACTTGAGGTCTGATAAATGACATGCTTGTCTATGTAGGGTTGTTCGGTAATGGTCAGTTGGTCAAATAGGTCTGCTAGATTTATGATAATGTCTGATCAAGGGGAATAATTTGGGATCAACAGTTCAGAGTAGTGAAGGGATCTCCACTCATACTCGTGGGAGTCAGTCTCAATAGAACACTCGTCAGATGTCTCACTTCCTTGGTTATCATCGATTGATATGTGGAGGTTTATTCAGGTTTGTGTGGTTCCCTCTTTAGCAGGCAACAAATGTGCTAATATGTTTCTTATTAAGGCATGTTCTATGTTGTGCCCCTGGTGCATCTCTTCTATTTGCTCCTAGTTAACTTGAATGTCTTGGATTACAAGACTGGTTCTTTTTTGTCCATAGCCCAACCCTCTTGTGTTTCTCTAGGTTGGTGGGAGAGGCAATTCAAACATGCCTTGTTGTCTTTCCCCCAGCCCAGTTGTACCATCATACCCAAATCTTTTTATCATTGTATAACCATTACCATAGTTTGACATGGGTAGTGGTGGTTGGATTGTCTCTAGTGGGTCTTGGTATAACCTTGTATTGATGTCTTGTTCGAAGGGTTTTCTTTCGCTTTGTCTCCTCATCGGATAAAAGTTGTGGGTGGAAATCTTAATAGAACAGGCTTCAGAGTTTCTATTGCAATAACCAGTTGTGGCATGCCATGAGTTCTTGGGCTTTGAGGGATGTGCATGATGGTAAAAGCCTCTTCATATCTGTATTCACCACAACCCTTGTTTGTGATGGATATCTTTCCTTCTTTCTATGTGATATCTTTAAGATTTGAATCTGAAGAGGAGGGAATACTTGCATCCTGGTTAATGACTATCTTTCCTGTTGCCCCTGTGACATCCTTGGGATTCAAATCTGAAGAGGATGGGATGCTTGCATCTTGGTTTGATGGTTCCTGGTTATCAGTGCTTATTTGGACCACATTGCAATATTGGAAAGGATTGGGATCCCCCTCTATTATGATCTCCTCTCCCTGGTGTGGGAACTTGATGCATTGATGGTATGTCGAAGGTAGAGCTTGCATTTCATGTATCCAAGGTCTCTCTAGTAACATGTTGTATCCCAACTCAAGGTCTAAGATTTGGAAGGGAGTGTTTTTTACCACAGGACCAATACGAACAAGTAGAATGATAATACCTTTAGAGGACCTTTCCTCTTCATCATAAGCTCTAATATTTATCCTCCTTGTGACATCAATGCTTGATTCTGAATAGCCCAGTTGTTGATTAACTTTAGAGTACATATGTTTAACCTAGCTCCACCATCAATAAGGACCCTACAGATGGCGCTTTTGTGGACCTGGACAAGTAAGTGTAGAGGGTCATTATGAAGGGGTTTATGCGGTGGCACATCATAGTCTATGAATGTGGCATATTTGTTAGCAGCTATATGGTTGACCATCATTTGGAAGCTCTTGTGTATTATGTTCATTGGGACAGCTGCATTCTGAAGGGCTTGGTCAAGTGCTAGTTTATGCTATGGAGATATGCGCAATAGGTCAAACATGGAGATCTGGGCAGGTGTGTGCTTTAGTTGGTCCACTATGCCTGTTTGTGGATCTGAGTTTTCTTTAGGATTGGTAGAGACAATAGGTGAGGATGGTAGTCCTTACAAGATGACTCTGGCGTGACGTGTTGTTATAGCACAATTGTTACCTTGGTCTTTGATAGTGATTGTAGCCACATGGCTATATGAAGGATTGAGGAAATTGATAACATTATCACTGTTGGCATACATATAGTTAGCTTGTTTTTCTTGTCCACCAAACCCGGAGGCTTTTCCCCTGTTGTGATCACAAAAGGTATCGTTGAAAATAGTGTGATCAATTGTGCCTTTGGTTTGGGTATTCATCACATCGATGACCCCTGTGTCAATCAGATCTTGGGTAGCGTGTTTCAATCAATAATAGTTAGGCATTTTGTGCCCTTTCACCCGATGAAACTCGCAGAAATCTTTGTCATTATACCACCTTGATTTGTTTTCATCTTGTTCAAAGTCCATGATTTCTAGGAGAGTGATAGTGTTTGATTGTATCAACTTGCGTAAAGTCAATTCTATCGGCTCTCCCAATGGTGTGAAATCTCATTTCTGGAATTGAAACCGTGGTCTGCGTTGATTCTATTTTGACTATTTGACACAACGGCTGCTTGTACAGGGGAGGTTGGTTTTGGGTGTATGCTTGTTGAGTGGGCCCTGTGGGTTTTTGGTTGGACACAAGTGTGCCTTGGAATGACACCTTGGGTTGTGCGTAGTTGACTGTCTTCACATTAGTGACACCATCGCTAGTGACATTTTTGTTTTTATTCCACCACTTAGCTTTGTCTGTTGCATTCTTATTCGTATTCATTTGTGTGGGATCTACAAGGATTACTCATTTGACTAAGTTCTAGTCACAATGAACTCCTCTTTCAATGAGTTGTGTGAAGTTCAGAGCTAACTATAACTCTATTGTAAATGACATGTCTGGAATTAGATTGTCAACAAATATGACTATTAAGTCTAGTTCGGGAACATCATATGTTATACGGTTTTCCATATTCCTCCATCTCTGTAGGAATTTCACAAAAGACTCTCCATCCTTCTGTTTGATATCGCAAAGGTCCTTGATGCTGACCTTGTGCTCGATGTTATGATGGAAGTGAGCTATGAAATTTTCAGCCAATTCTCCCCAAGACTGAATGCCATGAGGTAAATGCAAGAACCATTCCATTGCTGGTCCAGCCAAGCTTTGTCGGAACAGTCGCATTAAATATGTCTCATCATGGGCGACTTCGACGCAACTAGCAAAAAACTCTCAAATTGTTCAATAGGGTTGGTACTGCCCCTATATTTGTCAAATTTCAGTACCGAGAAGTGATTTGGGAATGGAGACATGTGAAGAGAATGGTCAAAGGGGTATGGGTATAAATCCTCCGCGGTATAGGATTTAGTTTGCCCTTGATTTTTCATATCCATCATTTGGGTTTGAAGGGTTTGCATTTGTTGCATTAATATGTCTACTTGATATTGAGGCTGGTGTGTGTGGACATTCCTCTGTGTTGTGGTGGGTATAAGGCTTCACCTCTGTGTCCCTGGAGTAGGAACATAAGATTTCATCCTAGGGACTTGATATTGATTCCCCACCGAGTGATTTTTAATGGAGGGAAATGAGTAGCCCATGGTGGTTTTTGATGTATTTGCTGTTGTGATTGAAACTAGGGTTGATACTGTTTATTGCTGAACATGACCTCTCAATCCAACAAGAAACTCAACATAGTCATTATTCAATCCATGAATTCGCAAAGACAAACATTGAATTGTTTGCTCTACGAAGGGATTGAGACGACCTGTTGCCTCCTAATTAGGAGTGATTGTTGTAGTATACCCTCAGAACGAGAGCCAACAACTGGATCTGCTCTAATATGGAGGATTTTTAGAGTACAAATGTGTGTGAAATAGCCATTGAAAGTGAGAAATCAGCAACTACATATAATGAAAATGAAGCTATTCTATGAATTGAACATGCTTAAGATGTGGAATTGAAATACTTGTAAGCTAGAATTGATTA
>MU226470.1:2767845-2799537 GCA_018584345.1 Thuja plicata
AATGAAGAAAAGAAGCCTCTTTTATAGAAAACCAAAGAGAGAGAATGAAGAGCTTCTTGAAAAGAAACGGTTGTCTCTTCATTCTCCATTTGAGACAAATATGCAAGGTTTATTAAAATAAAAGAATTAATTATTGACACATAAGTGTCTTTTCATATGGAATTATGGAAATCCCTTTTGAGGATAATTCATTCTTTTAATAATAATAACTCTTCAATTCCTTTTATGTATATTAGCCAAAAAGGGTGTATTTGATTTAATTAAAAGTGCTTTAGGACTTTAGGATTAAATCAATTAATCATAGGGGTTTTAGCTAATAATCATTTTAGATTTAGGAATTAAATTGTAATGTCAGATTTATGCAAATGTGGGTTTTCTGCATTTGAAACTCAGTCGATTAAAGTCAATTAGGAAGAGAATTTGCCTAGTAAAATAGGACTTCGAGGATGAGAAAATGCACCAAAATTGATTAGGTTGTTAGGTGCCAATTTTGGGGTGTTACAGATACTACTGGGGTTAGTATTGTTGCTGCTGAGGTTGGGTTTGAAACTGGGGTTTCTGTTGTTGAGGTTGGATTTGAGGCAATTGAAGCTAGGGTTGTTTTTGTGGAGGTTGGACTTGAGGCAATTGAAGCTGGGGTTGCTGTTCTGGCAGTTGGGTTTGAGGCAATTGAAGTTGGGGTTGCTATTGCAAGGGTTGGAACTGAGGCAACTGAAGCTGGGGTTGCTGTTGCGGGGGTTGGATTTGAGGCAACAGAAGCTAGGGTTGTTGTTGTGGAGGTTAGATTGGTTTCAGAATGGGCAAAGATGTAGCCTTGGGTGGGCCTTGACTGTAAGTCATTCCTGTAGAGATGGATCCCTGCAAGCATGAGGTGTTGATCCCAAGACTAGTGTGAATTAACAGTAGCAGTAGCATAGTTTCAAAATAGTTGGTGTTTGGTGGGATGGAAGGCATAACATGAGAGCTTGATTGTCCTGGCCATGAGACCAAAGGTGGAAGCATACTAGTGACCATGGGTGCACTTAGTTGCGAGCCTGTCATGCCTTGAGTAGAAGATGTGCTGGTCTGGGTCGGGTCATTGGTTTGATTGGATATAGTCTATGTCAATGTGGGTAAAACTAATGGTGGAAATATTGGAGACACAACATGTAGCATCTTAGGAGTTTGAGTAGTGTTTTTACCTGTGAGAGGGTTTTCGGGCCATATCATTGATACACTAAATTCAGCGGGGAGTTTGACTCCCTTCTTTATTAGCATGGCCAAGTAACATTCAAGGTTCCTCTCTACAATAGTGTCAACTACTTTCATGGAGTAAGCATCTTTCTCCACATCTTCAAGTTCTTCTTCTGTGATATCTTGGAAAAAGGCTGGCCTACAGGGCTATTGAATGAATAGAGCAGAATTGGTGTTCATGAAGGGATCATTCTCTTGCTCTATTTCCCAAGCAGGGAAATGGTTGATATATGACTCATTAGGTTGAGTTCTAGCCTTAGACCTTGTGTAAGGTCCTCCATGAGGTGTTTGAGACATAGTGTGATCCAGGTTTTGTAACTAAAACAAGTGATATAAAGCAAACAACGAAGAAGATCCTTTTTGAGGAAATCTGAGTTATGTTTTGGACAAGGGTAATTCTAAGGAAAGATTTTGATATAACTTGATCTCAAAGTGGTGATGATAAAAAGATAATATTTTCCAACCTTTGCCTTGGACAAAGTCACTTTGATAAAGATGGTGATGTTTGATATGATGAGATCAAGGTATTTCGAGTCTGAGCTTTCGAACTAACAATATTTTTGACAATAATCGTGCTTTAGAGAGAAAGGATAATCCTAATTATTTAGAAATTCACACAATTTTCTTCGCATTTTCCTAGGATAGACACTAGTTTTGGACACCAAATGAAGAATTCTTTCAAGGTTTTAGGTCAAAATAGGAATATAGTATCTCTAGTCAATTGCGGTACAACTTCAACGATTGCAGTAAAATAAATGGTCGATTGTGGTAGTTTATCACCAATTGCGGTAATAAACATGACGATTGCGGAAATAAACAAGTCAACTATGGCAAACTTCCTTCAATTGTGGCACAATGCGGGCAATTACGGTAAATGAGGAATAGTCTAAAAAAGACTAGAGGATAAGTATCAATGCTTGACAATTTTGGAATTTTTGGAGCAGTGCTTCTGATTTGTAAGACAGTTGACGTTGACAACCCTAGACTTTAACACGTTTGACTCATTTTGATAGTTTGGATATTTTTTTTTGCATTTTCAGAAACTGATCATCAAAGAAACAAGCACAATAGACACTGTGTTTTGAAGAATGAAGACTGAAATTGTGTATGTTCTACAACTTTTTCAAGTTGCAAGGTTATCATGAGGTCTCAACAATGAACAGTCAGATTAATCTAGGTCAATGGCTTCAGAATACAATGTTATAGGCCCAATACTTGAATGTCCATTAGCTCACACAACAATTGTCATGCTACTAGGACACAAAGATCCACGACGTAGGTGCCCGTGTTTTTGCCGTTTCCAGGTATTGTTGTCGTGATGTGAAGATCTCTTTCACTACACAAATACTGTGGGACACATATGTTGGGAATCTTGGGGGGAAATTTTGCAACCCCTTGCACTATAATAAGGTACCTGTTCAGAGGTAAAACAAGTTGGCCTCTAATTAATCAAGGTTGTAGTAAGGGTCTGTGGTGTCTCTGCAATCGATTTGTACGTACGTGACTCAATTAAGAGCCTAGTTGACCACGTTGTCTCCTTAGGGATATTCACCTGATCCAGACTATTGTCAACACACCTTGCCCAAGCTTGGCTAGATAAGACAGAACTTTGGTTCGTGCCTTTTTTATATACTAATCAGAAGGATTACCTAGTTTAAGGTCATCCTCTGAGGAAGAAGCGCATTCCCCTGACATGCCTTTCTAAAAATGTAAAGGTTTGTAATCTAACAATTTGTGTAAATGCACCCAAAACTCAAGACACAAGGTGAATTGATTAAGCTCCAAAGTTTAAAGTGTGAACTAAGCTACACCACCATACAAGCACCAATGCTCAATTTTAAGCCCAAAAGTAGGTGTTGATTGCTTGTTCAATTTTAATGCACCAAATAGAGAGATTTTTTGCCTTGTTCAATTTTAATCCTCACGTCAATTTTAAGGCCAAATTCAAAATATGAGATGTGATATGTTTTGCAAGTACTGTTCTTTTTAAACCCAAATCGACAAATGAATTCTTTTTAGTTTGCTTTGTTTAAATAGGTTAGTACCAAAAAGCATTATTTGCAAAATGAGAGTATATTAAACTTTGAAATAATGAAAGATTGATACTCATAACAACTTACCCTTCTCTATTCTTGGTGATTCTCCCAGCCCTGCACAGAAATAAAAAAATGTCAGTTTAGAAATAGATGGACAGAAGATTTGGATCTGATATTACAATATTTCTTGCAATTGTGGCAAAATATTGGCAAGTGGGATAAATCTCTAGCGATTGCGGTAAAGCACTGGCAACTATGACGAAGCTTTGTCTATTGCGGCACAGATTGGGCAACTGCAACACAATAATGACGATTGCGACACAAATTTGATAATTGCAGCAAAGTACCAGAAGAAAGAAGGCAAAACATGATAGAGTAATACTGTGAAAGCCTGCAATCAATTGTGGTATTAAACCAGTCAATTGCGGCACAGTTTCATCGATTGTGGTAAACTACCAGCAACTGCAAAATAATACAAATATCGAAAAAAAGATAGATTTTTAGATTTGCGACCGTACGACCGTGGTTAATCAATCCTATTTGTCATCTGCAAGAGATATTTGGGTTGTTTTTTCACGTTGGGTTCACCAAAATATACGCCTCTTCTTTTGTGATCCGTGATTCCCAAGCTTTCCAAAGGCGAGGGTCAGTAGCAAAGGTTTCACAAATGATATAAACCAAGTACACAATACTACTAAAATGAATAACAATGAAACGTAATCAATAAAATGCACAAACAAGAGAAAGGAAAACAAATAAATGCAAACCCCACGATGCTTGAAGCTTCTATTGTTTCTCTCTACTCCTTCCGAAACCTTGTTCTTGATGTTCAGTATTGGCGGGGCTGCGTATATGACTTGAGAAGTGTCAAGAATTTGCTAGTTGAAACGGGTGTGTGATCGCAAGATGGCTTGAATGCTATAACAAAATTGACATAGTAATGGCACACAAGAGCTTGAAATCCCTGGATCCTTCAAATGGTTATGAAGGGTTTATTATATAGGAATTGGTGATGATATGAACGGTTGAGATCAATCCCAGAGATAGGGAGATGAATGGTTGAGATTAAAAGGAACTTGGAGAAGCCAGCAGTAAACTCCACCTCTTCAATTGATAAAGAGGAGATAGAGTTTGGTTGACTGAAGAGCTAATTATGAGTTACCATTTTGAACTGAAGAGGTGGGTGAAGTTACCCATGTGGACTGGAGAGATGGGTGGAGTAACCCATGTGATATGATTGGAGTTATCTCTTTGAAGATAAATGAATATTTAATTCATTTATTTAATTTAGAGTTTTCAACATGTGAGATAATTGAATTCTTTTTGATTTAGAATTGCTTTATTTGATGAAATTAAATTAATTTAATTGGAAGAATTTAATTAGTAAGTTTAAATATTTAAATTTAAACTATAGGAAATTGAGTTTAATTAATTAATGGTAATTAATCAATTAAAGCTAATTATTTAAATAAAATTAATTATTTAATTAATTTTGGGAATCTGATTAGATGATTTGAGGAACGAATTTAGAAGAAAATAGATGATTAATTAATGATTAAAAAAACCATTAATTAATAGATGAAAATTTGTGTTTTTAATGTAAAGTCGCAAGCCTGTCCATTTTAGCGTGTCTACATTTGCCCCTCTTTGATGCGATGTGACTTGCCGCAGTGTTTCAAAGATTCTTTGATTTTGCCCCAGCTTGCCCTGGCAGTAGTAGGTGTATTTATGACCCCTCAACAAATTTGAGGAAAAAGTCGCGACATGAGCGTTGATTTATTGAAACTACAATTTCTGAAACTAGGTAGCTGACAGATTTAAAAAATGGTTTAATATGCCCTTGTTAATGACTGTCAAAGTTTTTGGGGAATGGGAAGAAATTTCAAAGCTCCGACTGAAATTAGGGTTTTTTAGAACCCTTATAAATAGCCAAAAGAGCCATTCATTCTCCACATTACGATCTTGGAGCTCTGATAATCTTGGTGAGTTTGCTTTCTAATTTTTGCCTTCTTTTCTTCTATTTTATAGCGATGAATGGCCTTCTTGGTGTCACTCACATATCTGACCGAGTCCGGACCTACCGCTGACCAGCTGGCTTTGGACGTCCGGTGAGTTTTCTCACTTTGCGTGTCATTAATGCATTCATTTTTTTCTTTTAAAAATTGTATTTTTAAAAAAATTTGCAATGTGTGCCGCAATCGGTTGCAGTTTTGCCACAATTGCAATTTTAATGCTCTAATTGCCAGTTAAATACCGCAATTGATAAGTGTTCCACACTTGTGTTTGTTTAATGCCGCAATTGAAGTTTGTATGCCACACTTGCTGTTTATATTTTGCAATCACCTAAAAGTACCGCATTTGTATTGCTTTATTACCGCAGTTGATTTTTTACCACTATTTGCCTGATTTTCTTGTCTGTCGTCTACTTTTTCTTGCTTCTGTTACTTTCCTCAATGACTGAAACTGATATTTTTCTGATTTAATTCTATGTGCAGTTCAATGGGCAGACCTTGCACTATGGAGAGTCCAGGCTGGCGGGCCTTGTATATAGATTTTAGCATACATAGGATGAGAGGTTAGTGCTTTGTGATCTTGGCTTGTACTGGCTTTGTTATATGCCTGAGATCATGACCAATAGGGGTCTGAACTCCACTCTTGTAGAGGGGTGGCATTCAGAGACTTGCACTTTCTAGTTACCTACCAGTGAGTGTACAGTGACTTTGGAGGATGTGTATCGCATCCTCCAACTCCCTATCCAGGGCGAGCTTGTGGATTATTCCACCTATACTGGTGTTGTTTCCTTTACTGAGCTTTCTGGATTGCACCGGGATCAGCTTGGGCTTGCTGGTGATTATGAAATTCTATGGTCTAGATTCGGGTTGGGCCTTGACTGGCTGTCCACTCTTCTAGGCAGTTTGATATGTGGCATTTTATGCCCCGATCATTGACAGCGTGGTTTTTCTGTCAGGTTTGGTAGTGTATTACAGAGCATGGTTAGGGATCATACTATATTTTCTTGAGGTCCATGCATGTTGGCCCACATGCATTTTCATATGTTATATGCGGCTTACCTTGATGGTAAGTTGCTCGGCTACAGTGCGACCCTTTTGCAGTTCTGGGCATGGGAGCATATTGTCGTATGTCATCCTATTGGTGCCCATGCTCTTCCAACAGATAGGTCGTGTGTCTTCATCTATGATGGAGCCATTGTTTAGATGCATATGGGTTACTTGACATACTGGTGGTAGGAGTTAGATATGATACCTTATTTCATTTGGAGGCTGTATAGAGATTGTCCCATCTAGGATGGAAAGGACATCCATCTCCCATTCTGTCGTCAGTGGAGATACTTGATTGGTCGCGTGACCAATCATTCATATGATATATTTTCACAACATCGACAGGGTGTTGCACCAGTTTGGAGAGTAGCAGGATGTATCTGATTCTTATGCATACTTTTCTCAGAGGTCGAGGGATACTCTTGTTTGGGGTGGTGTAGTATCACTTGATGCTGCTCGCACTAGGTTTTTAGGTTTACTTTCTGTGGCATGGAACTGCACTCTACCATAGTAGACCACGGTTTGTCTTGTTTCTTATTGCTTTTGTACTTCCTTTTTTCTCTTTGATACTTGCTCATATCATGTTTTGATACTTATGTCTTTATCTATTCTAGTACTGGTAGTTGTATTTTTCTTTTGTAGGCACTACACCCTAGTATGATGCCCATTGGTTACCGCATCAGTCTGTTGTACTTACAGATGTCTCACGTCCTGTTGCCAAGACTATTATGAGGAGGGCCTGACGGGTACGACATGGTAGGGGAGGCTATAATGGAGGGAGAGGTGGTGGCAAGGGAGGTAGGGATGGGGGGAGAGATGGTGGACTAGGTAGGGGAGGGAGGGATGATGGGAGAGACGGAGGACGAGGTAGGGGAGATGATGGAGGTGATGATGCTAGTCCCAGGGGTGCTGGTGGTGGGGTTAGGACTAGTGGTGGTAGGAGTGGGGGACAGACTAGTGCTCACCGAGTTGGGTTGGGCACTATTTTGGAGGATGAGGAGGCCATGGAGGAGGAGGCATCTCATTTCGTTTGAAGAGTATGCAGGTGGACAACTATTGGTTTGGCTCCTAGAGAGGAGGATAGAGTGGTTATTGAGGATGTTGACATTGAAATTTTGGATATAGACATGGAGGCTCTAGATGAGTAGAGTGCAGAGACAGGTTCCTCTAGGGATAGTGGCAGCATAGGGGAGAGCTTAGAGAGTGCTGATGATTCTTGGGTTCTTAGGCGGAGAGGAGATGAGGGATCTGTAGACAGGGTGGAGGAGGGGGACATGGACATTACTATGGGTGGCATGGATGATGATCCCTCTAAGGTGGAGCGCCTCACTCAGTAGGTTCAGGACCTTCAGGCCTGACTTTCCTTATCTAATGCATGTGCTTCTTCTTTGGAGGCCTAGGTTATAGCGGCCAAGTCTAGAGAGCGAAAGGCTCGAGCTGAGGTTCGCTCATTTATTGACAGTGTATAGGATATGTTGCACCAGGAGGTTCTTGATAGGTACTTCAGATCTAGACATTATGCTCAGAGAGAGATTGAGTATTGGAGGCATCATTATGAGGGCGCAGTTCCTACAACACAAAGGGTGCCTAGTTACATAGCTTCACAGAGATCTAGCAGGGCCCAGCAATCTCAGAGTAGTGGTTTTAGAGCTCCCGGTTCCTCCCATAGGATAGATTCTTACATGCCACCCCCTCGTCCACCTCCTGGTGAGGGTGGGGGTAGCACCTATTGACTTATGTATCATGTACCATTTTTGTAAAGATTCTATTGTATATACTCTGAGTAGTACCATTTTTTGTATCTCGACACACTAATATCTATATATATTGATTACCTTCTTTGATCAGACTTGCGACCATTCATTGTACTCAGATATTGTGATTTATATGAGATACAGCTAGTGTTTTTGATATGATGTGTAATGGTTTGCTTTTCTTTATGTATGATTCTACATGTTTTGGTGGTTTAGATGATGAGATGTATATGCAATATGATTCTATTATGTAGACTTGTATATGGATGATTTACTTTTCCTATGATACTGACATGTCATGCAGGATGGTGTAAATGAAATGCATGTTTATATGAGATGCATATGGATGCATGTGATTTTATGATTATCATGTATGCAACTACTATGTTTTTTTCTTTTCTGATGTACTTAATGGAATGAGTACAATCTACTATGCACCATATATCTGAGTAATGCATGTGTTAGTTAGAAAGAAGTTAGTTTAGATAGATGTGCTCTGAGATTGACCTAATAGAATGGAATGATAAAAAGGATGTTCTTTTTGCATTTTTTGGATAGGCATGATCTGATAGAAAGGATGAATGTCCCAAGTTGCTGCTCTTTTCCCAATATTTGTCATCATTGCATCTTTTTTTATATTTTATGATATTTCAAAAGAGCGTCGAATGATCCAGATCACATACCACCTAGATACCGCCATGACCTCTTGATAACGGAAGGAGTAGAAAGATTGAATAGAAAAGAGAACCTAGTGCACCCAAATATTAACCATCTGGATTCAACTATGTTCTTTATTTGAAAAGAAAGACAGCCAAAAGCACCCAAATATTGACCATCTAGATACCGCTTGTCCTCTAAATTAATCTAAAATAAGGAAATTAAGATAGAACTCCTATGCATCCAAAGTCCATCTGGATAACATTAGGAGCTCTTGATTTCTGAAATGGAAAGAGAAACAAACAAGATAGAACTCCTACGCCCCTAGAGTCCATCTAGATAGCATCATGAGTTCTTGTTTGCAACATAAAGGGAAAGACCATAGAAACCAAGATAGTACTCCAAAGCAACTCAGAGCCCATCTAAATATTGCTGCGAGCTCTTGATTCTATAAAGAAAACAAACAAAATAAAAGAGTAGGAATGTCCAATTCTTTCCCAAGGTTAAGCCTAGATCATGGAACTGTGCGGCTGCTAGATAAGTGACAGTGCCTACCGCATTTATCCTAAATCATCATGGCCCTGAAATCAAAGTGAACATTTGACAGAAAACAATCAAAGAAAATAAGTCATGATCTATCATAGCTACTCTCCTCACATGGTGGATCCTAGAGTAGTGTAAGAACATAACCACAAAATATAGATTGACATCTGACTAACTTGACTGACCTAGTCAACATTTTTGGATGGTTCCTTGATGCAGTTGGATTCTCTTGATTGGCTCAACTCTTTGGATAGGCTTGCTTGGCTTGATTGATTTAATCATGTTGGCAGCTGATCAAGCTGTGTTGGATAGGCCCTATGCTAGTTTGCAAAGCTCATGATTGTGACAATTGATAGACTAATTTGATTATTTTGGCAGCTGATCAAGCTATGTTAGATGGGCTCAATGCTGATTGGCAAAGCTCATGTTTGTGACAATTGATAGTTTGGCTTGGTCGCCAGGTGCTTGATGATTGAATTGATAGATTGATAAAGCTGTGTCAGATGAGCCCAATGCTGATTCAAAAAGCTCATGATTGTGACATTGATTGACTGGGCATGATTTTCCCTTGCTCTCTTGATAACCGAGTTAGTTTTATTTCTTTGGTTTCTTGCAATTTTTTTTTTGAATGTTTTTTATGAAGATTGATTTTCTCTTGATTTTAGATCTTTTTAGGATTTTTTGATGATTTTTCCAATTTTTTGGATTTTTTCAGGACATTTTGAATCACCCCTAGCCTGGTGGACTAGTATTTAACCATGGATAAGTGCTTGGTGCTCAGAGGGGATTTTTCTTTTGGGATATAGCAGGTACTCAGTCTTGCATTTGTAATCTGCTCAAGCTTTTCGAGCTCATTGATGGCGAAGCTGGATTTTGAACACTCAGTGCTTGTTTGCCAGGTTTTCACCAAGGTACCTACTCAATAGCACCTGATTGCCAAGTTTTCATTGAGAGAGCGATTTTTTTTCTCTTTTCTTTTTTTCTTTTTTTTTTTTTTCGTTGTCGCCAAGGTGCCTAATTGCCAGGTTTTCACCAAGGTAACATTTTGTATTTTTTTTGATTTTTTTTGGTATTTTCTGGATATGTAGATAGGTGGCTTAACCATAGACACCTCAAGGGTAGAACCTCTTTAGGTGCATGTTGTTAATGTAGCCGGGGAGATGATCTCCTTCTGGTGTTTCTAGTATGAATGCCCCACTCTGAGTGGAGCTGATAATAACAAATGGTCCTACCTAGTTAGGCTTGAACTTTTCAGGTTTGACTTGCTCTGCTTGATTCTTCTGATTTTCCATGAGGACAAGGTCTTCTATCTCAAATATTCATGGCTTTACCCTTTTATGATAGTTTCTTCTAAGGTGATTTTGATAACCTTGTAAGTGGTCGAAGGCGTGTTGTCTTCTTTCATCTAGTAACTCTAGTTCACTGAGCGTTGCTACTCTATAGTCTTCATCTGTGATCAGGTTCTTTAATGATATCCTTAGGGATGGGATTTCCACTTTGAGTGGTAATACTACCTCTAATCCATAGACTAGGGAGAAAGGAGTAGGTCTTGTAGGTGTTCTCACACTAGTTTTGTATGCCCATAATGTGGGACTAAGCCGTAAATGCCAGTCTTGCCCTAATTCATTCACTATTTTCTTCAATATTTTCAAGATTGTCTTATTTGTAGCTTCGGCTTGGCCGTTCCCTTGAGGGTAGTAAAATGAGGAGAACCCTTGTTTGATATGGAACTATTCGCATAGGTCTTCAACATATTTGTTCTGGAAAGGTGTACCATGATCTGTCAGGATTGTTTGGGGGATCCCGTATCAAGAGATAATGTGGCTAAGTATGAACATAGATATTTTCTTTCTAGCGATGTAAGTGAGGGGAATTTCTTCCACCCACTTGGTGAAGTACTCTATTGCTGCTATGATGTATTTGTGTCCATATGTTGAAGAAGGTGTAATTTTGCCCACTAGGTCAAATCTCCACATTGAAAATGGTAATGGTGATGTGATAGGATTTAGTTCTTGGCCTAGTGCGTGGATGAGGTCTCCATGAATCTGACACTATCTACACTTTTGAACATGTCTATGTGCATTTGTCTCTATTGTGGGCCAATAGTATCCCATTTGGATGATCTTCTTAGCTAAGTTGTTGCCACCTCTGTGGGTTCCACAAATTCCTTCATGTACCTCATACAAAGCTTTCTGGGATTCCATGGAAGTGAGACATCGTAGAAGCGTTCCATCTAGACTTCTTCTGTATAAATTAGTTGAGAGGATGGTATACCTAGAGGCTTGGCGGATGAGGGACTTTCTCTGGTTCCTAGACAAGTTCGAAGGTAAGACATTATTTTGGAGATAGTTATAGACATCTTGGTACCATGGGGATTCAGGACCAAAAAGGATGCATGTTGATTCTATGATGGATGCCTGATGTGATGGCACTAAGAGTTGTTCCACTAGAAACAAGAATTTTTTTTCGTTACCTGGCATATCAATCAATGATGCATTGGTAGCCATCGCATATGCAGCTTTGTTCTATGCTCGTGGGACTTGCTCAAAGAAGATGTAATGGAACTTGGTGCGTAG
Organism: Thuja plicata; assembly: GCA_018584345.1. NCBI lineage: Eukaryota > Viridiplantae > Streptophyta > Pinopsida > Cupressales > Cupressaceae > Thuja > Thuja plicata. Next base: position 2,779,704 of record MU226470.1, read on the forward strand.
TTGTTCCATCTATGCTCTGTATGGTATGAGATTCTCATCTTTGGTCATATAATCATTATTGACTTGACTGATGACCAACTGTGAATTGCTATAGACTTTAAGGTTCTTGATTCTCCATTGAATTGCTATCTTTAGACCGATGAACAGTGCTTCATATTCTTCTATATTGTTGGTGCATGGGAATTTAAGTCTGAAAGACTTTGGAATTGTATCATGATCTGGAGTGATAAGCACTATCCCTACCCCCGCACCATGGTTCATACATGATCCATCAAAATAAAGATGCCATACCTCGATCGCCGGTTGTAGTGTCATGATATATTCATCAGGAAAGTCAGAAATAATAGGCTGGTGGTCTTGGTTTGGTGCCTCTACTAGTTGATCTGTGATCAATTTTCCTTTGATGGCCTTTCTATCTACGTACTCAATGTCAAACTCACTTAAGATCATTACCCACCTTGCCAGTCATCCGGTGAGTGTTTCTTTGCTTAGGAGATACTTTAAATGATCAATATGTGTGATCAACTTTGTTTGGTGACTCAACATATAATGTCTCAACTTCTGGGAAGTGAAAACAATTGCAAGGCATGACTTTTAGATTGGTGTATAGTTTAGCTCATATCCAACCAATGTTCTTCTTAGATAGTAGATGGCCCTCTCTTTTCCTGCATCATCATGTTGTGCTAAGAGTACACCTAACACTGACTCCATCGCTGAGATATATAGAAGGAGTGGTCTACCTTGTACTTGTGGCACCAATATAGGAGACTTCAGAAGGTAGTCCTTGAAAATTTGAAATGCCTATTTGCATTGCTCTGTCCATATGAATTTTATGTCTTTGTGCAATAGATGTTGGAATGGGTGGAACTTGTATGCTAGTTGAGCTATGAAGCGTCTGATTGATTGGAGCCTTCCTTGTAACCCTCTTAGCCTTCCTTGTAACCAATTGTTCCTTCGATTGAACATACTCAAGTATCACCTCTTTTTCCTGATCTTGTTCTCTTAAATAGTGATACTTGACGGCAATATCTTTTGTTTTAGCATGCATGACTAGATTTTTGGAAATTTTTATTGCACTCGTATTATCATAATAGATAATTACTGGTTCTAAAATTTTCATATGCATACCTTCCAGTAACTATTTGATCCATGCAATATTTGAGTAGTTTGCAGTAGCAACAACATACTCTGCCTTTATAGTAGATTATGAGATGCATCCTTGCTTCTTGCTGATCCATGTGACAAGTCTATCACCCATGAAGAATTCTCCTCCAGTTGTGCTCTTTCGGTCATCAAGATTTCCAGCCTAATCAGTGTCGGTAAAGACCTTAAGTTCAAATTTTCCTTCTCTTCTATACCATAAGCCATATTCCTCAGTGTTCTTCAGATATCTTAGGATTGTTTTCATAGCCCTCTTATGTGATTCCCTGGGGTTAGAAGAAAATATAGCTACTATTCCTACTGCATGTGCAATATTTGGTCTAGTATGTACAACATACATGAGTTTCCCAATTATAGATCTGTACAAAGTCTGATTTACCTCTGATGACTTGTCTTTCATTGTTAGTTTGTATCCAATTTCAGTTGGTGTTCTAACTGGTTTGGACTCTTCCATCTTGAATATTTTTAGAACTTCTTTGATGTACTTGGATTGTGTAATAAAAATACCTTCATCTTGTTCTATGATCTATAGACCAAGAAAGAACTTTATCTCTCCAAACATATACATCTCAAATTATTTGCTCATTTCATTTGCAAATGATTTGCATAGCATATCATTGCCTCCAAATATGATGTCATCAACAAATATCTCAGCAATCAAAATGTTAGCATCAGTATCTTCCTTCAAGTAAAGATTATTGTTTTCACTAGTTCTTACAAATCCAATACTTATAAGATAGGAATGAATTCTTTCATACTAGGCTTGGGGTGCTTGATTCAATCCATACAGGGCTTTGTGAAGTCTACATACCATGTCTCTCTTGTTTGGATCAACAAACCCTTTTGGTTGTTCAATGTATACCTCTTCTTCAAGTATTCCATTTAGGAATGCAGACTTGACATCCATTTGATATACTTTGAATCCTTTATATGCAACATAAGCAAGTAATATTCTTACTCCTTCTAGCTTAGCAGTGGGTGCAAAGGTCTCTCCATAGTCAATTCCTTCTTCTTTTGCATACCCCTTGCATACTAGTCTTTCTTTATTTCTGGTGACTTCTCCATTCTCATTTAGCTTATTCCTGAATATCCATTTTGTAACGATGAAATTCTTGTCATCTGGTCTTGGTACAAGTGTCCATGTCTTTTTTTTTCTCTATCTGTTCAATCTCTTCATTCATAGCACTTATCCATTCATCATTATCTAGTGCATCATTGATAGATTTGGGCTCATAATCACAAATAATACATCTTGTATTTAGAGACTTACTTCTAGTTCTCATACCAGCTTTCTTATCTCCAATGATCTAGTCCTATGGATGGCTCCTTCTAACATATCTTTCAAGTAAAGTTTCAATCCTTTGTCTATCATCATTATTTTGTCCTTCATTCTATTCTCCATCACTTTGTGCATCATCGTGAGTAGTATTCTGATCGTTGGTATTTGCAACCTGATGCTCGGGTGCAATGATCTGTTGCTTGGGAGATCTACATTGTTGGTAGGGTAGAGTGTCAAGTTCCTCATTATAAGTAAACCTATTGCAGTCCTCTGGTTCTTTAGTTCTTTCCTTTTCATTTTTCTCTGCAAATTCATCTATCTTTACATTTTCACTTTCAACAATTTTTTTAGAGGATTTTTTTAGACATTTATACGCCTTGCTCTTGGTAGAATACCCTAAAAAGATTCCTTCATCACTCTTGGAGTCAATTTTTCCATTTCTATCATCTTTTAAGATATAACATTGACTGCCAAAATTCTTGAAATAACTTACATTGGGTGTGTATCCATACCATAGCTCATAAGGTGTCTTTTTGGTGTCTTTCTTCAATTATACTATGTTCAATGTGTAAATAGTAGTACTAACAACTTCCCTCCAAAATATTTGGGTGATCCCTTTCTCTATCATCAGTGGCCTTGTACAATAAACTATGGATTTGTTCCTTCTTTCAACAATTCAATTCTACTGTGGTGTTCTTGGTGCAGAGACATGTCCTCTAATTCCATGCTCATTACAAAAGTTAGTGAATTCATCTAAAATAAATTCCCCTCCTCTATCTGACCTTAAGAATTTCAACTCCTTACCACTTTTCTTCTCAACCATTTCCTTATACCATTTAAACATCTTAAATGCTTCTGATTTATCTTTTAGAAACATGATTGTCATCATTCTAGAGTAATCATCAACACAGAATAAAATATCTATCTCCATAATAGCTCTTTGTCCTCATAGGTCCACATAAATCAGTATGGACTAATTCTAGAATTGCATCAGATGTATGGGTTTTTCTTTTAAAACTAGACTTTGTCATTTTACCTTTTTGACAATTCTTACACATGATGTTGTCGGGCTTGGTCATCGTCGGTAAGCCTCTGAAATTTCTCTTTTTGCTAATCTTTATCATGTTGTCAAAGTTCACATGACACAATATTTTGTTCCATAACCATATGTCTTCATTTGTAGCAATCAAACAAGTGGTGTCAGTATCATTCAGATAGAATAAGTTACCTTTTTCTGCTCACTGATACCAATCAAATTTCCTGATTTATTGAAGATCTTTGCCTTCTTATTTTCAAATGCTACACTATGACCTGAATTATTCAATTAAGAAACACTCAATAGATTGTAATTCAATCCATTTACCTAATAAGCATTTTCACATTTTATCTAGTTATTCAACATTATGGTTCCTCTACCTTCGATTGGACAAGGTGTGTCATTATCCATTCTTACTGAACCACCTTTATAGTATTCAAAAGTCTCAAAAATTTTCTTATCACCAGTCATATGGTGAGTGCAGCCACTATCTATGATCTAGACATCATTTTTACCAACCTTAGATATGAGTGCAGTTTCTACATACCTTTTTTCATCATCATCTGAATCATCTTTTACTGCCACAAACACCATCTCGATGTCTTGATCAGATCCGGTGTCAGTGTCTTCATCTTTGCATTTTTCTAGGTAACTAGCCTTCTTTCCTTTGTCCTTATAGTCTCGGGTATCTCTTCTTTTTGATTGTCAGTAGCTTCTGTAATCACTTCTGTTAGACTTCTTTTCAAATGATCTGTCATTACTTTTTTCATCTTTTTCTTCTGTTAGTACCATCTTGCAGCAAAGTGTCCAATCTCTTTGTAATTAAAACAAAAAAGTGGTAATTTACCTTTGTATTTACCTTTTCTTCTCTGCATTCTTTTGGCCATAAGTGCTTCAATTTCATCAAGATCATCTTCTTCACTTTCACTGTCACTATCTTTTCTCATAGTGTTCTTATGACTTGATTTACTTATTCTCATAGAAGTTTTGAATGGAGACTCTATATTTGGTAAGACACTATTATCAAAGTTATTCATCTCAAATCAAATCAGTCTTCCAATCAAACTATCTAGAGTAACATTTCTATTTTCTACTGCTCTCATTTCTTGAATGGAAGATACTCTAATAGCAGAAGTAGGCAGTAAGGTTCTTAGAATTTTTCTTACCACTGTATCTTCTTCTAGTATACCTCCAACTCCTCGGATAGCATTGATTACCTCTTTGATTATTGTGTTGTACTGAGTGATGTTTTCACCTTCTTTCATTTTGAGATCATCAAAATTTCCTCTAATTCTTTCTGCCTTGGCTCTCAAAACATTCTTGTCACCACCGTGTACAAGCATCAATTTGTCTCACATTTGCTTTGTAGTCTTGCAGGTTTTGACATCTTCAAATTCAGCATTAGAGAGTGATGAAGCAAGTTCTATCATCATGTAATTATGCTCATGCTTCTATCTCAATTGTTCGACTATTGGTGCTCCTGTGTGCAACACATATTCAACATCTAAGTATTAAGTAACATCATTACCAATACCTGATAAGTGGAGTCTTATTCTGCTCTGCCATGAAGCAAAATTATCTTTCTTCAACTTGGGCATATCTCGTCTATTCATCTTGTGAACTTTATCTTAGGTCTTGAAACCTTCCTTTCCAAGCACACAAGATCTGATACCAATTGTTAGTAATAACTGAGAGGGGGGGGGGGGGGAATCNCTGAGAGGGGGGGGGGGGTGAATCAGTGGCCTCAAAAATTAATCCTTAAATCAACCCTTAAAACTTATAACCACTAATTATGTCTCAAGTTATCTTCAGTCCTACAAGATGTATGCCTTGAAATACTTTAACCAATTTTCTACTTGTCGGATTGCTTTGCTAATATCTATTTTGTATGATTACCAATAAGCAGTCATCTATTTACCAAAACACAGTAAATATGTAGAGTATACCAATAAATACATAAATGCATATGTGAAATGTAAAATAGTAAAGTGATAAACCATAAACACATAACACAAGGATTTTAATGTGGAAACCCTTTTAAGGGAAAAACCACTGGGACTAGTACCCCAAATTTTCACTCTTTTGAAATGAGCCCTGTTAAGAGCCAACCCTATTAAAGGTTACAAACACACTGTTAGGTGTGACCTTGTTAGAGGATTTAGAAATAGTTTGTCAACTAGTTTCTGGAATCTAATGCTACCATCCTTGATCAAACACTCACTTGGCTCTTCAATAGGTATTGAGCATATCCAATGCTACTTTTGTGATCAAAATTTTTGATACTCCTTGAGATGTATCTCAATTGAAAAAGAATTTTAAGTCTTGCTCGGTAAAGAGGCTTATATGCTTCAATGGTTAAACTAAAACACTAATGATCTTTTCATACATACAACTCAATTGAATATTTTCAAATCTATTGTAAGTCCATTACCTCTCTAATCAATATAATCACTTTATACCTTTGCTCCACAATTTTCTACTCTGTGATGCTTGTCTCATTGTTCGTCGGTGTCTGCAGGATCTAGCTCTTTCCTCATCTTGTTGATCAGGACTCAATGAATACTTTCTTTCTCCTTTATATTTTCTTTAGCATCTTTCATCTTCTCTTGTTTACCCTACAATTTGTAATGAATTGAGTTTGTCTCTATATAGACATGATTTCCTCTTTTCTTGGCTTTCTTTATTCTTGGCATGTTTCACAATTCTCGCCAATATATTTAAAGAAAACTCATGATTTATCTCAAAGAAATCTTCTTGCCAACTGGACAAATAAGCTTTAAATCACTTACTTATCTCCGGCTTTATCTAGATGATTAAAACAATGATAAGTATCCTTTAATTCTATCTTTTACTTCTTGACAACTAAGCATTTTATCATTTTCTGAACTCTCTATTATGTCGGTCAACACTTCAGTTAGTCATCGGTGATAACTGAGTGTTTTGTCAATGTGACTTCAGTTGTCATTGGGATATCTGTCCTTGTCTTCTCCGTCGAGTAACACTAAAATGCTTTCCGTCGGGTTACTTTGTGTTTTTCTCATCGGGAAACATTGTAGCTCTGCTCGTCGGTAATGCTGTGCATTAGCTCGTTGGGTAACACTGTGAATTTTCTCTTTTATTCTGACCATCGATGTGCACTCCATTGGTGTATGCAGTCACTTAGTGAATACTTGACTTGTATGCATTACTGATAGCATAGTCTTAATTCATCGGGTCTTTGAAGTCTTTAGTAGTATTTCCATGACCATACAAATTATATCAATTTGACATCAATCAAAATACAATACATTACCTGATTTAATTCCTTGCATGATTATCAACTTAATATCTTCAAACATTAAATAAGTTACATGTCATCAGATGATGGATGTCTAACTCTATTTGTGCATCCTATTTCTATAATTTCCCACGGTGTAGGGGGTGAGGTTAGGTAACCACAGTCAAGGTGTAATTAGGATTAGGGTTTGATGATATATCTCCTATGGGCAGACAAGATTGATTCTCAAGATTGAATGGTCAAGGTAGGAAAGCTTATTTTTAATCCATGTGCTCTTGTTGTTAATTTTATAAGGCACTGAGAGGGGGGGTGAATCACTACAACCACAGATCTACAAAAAAATTTCATCAACTTCCAAAGTAACCTACAGGCAAAGATAAATATAACATAAGAGAATAACAAAGAATGTATTCACAAAATGAACACAAAGATAGAAATTTTTTTTGTGTGGAAATGTTTGTTAGATGGAAAAACCACAGTGGGAATTATAACCACAAATTTCACAAGTGCACCAATAAGATTTGCCATGTTAGGTGAATTACATCTCCCTATTAAGGGTATACCCAGTTCAAAGTATCTATAGCCCAGTTAGGAGATATTTAAAAGTCATGTTAGGAACTACCTTAGGGATTTAAAAATCCTTCTGTGAGTCACCCTGTTAAAGGATTTAGTCTTCAGACCTATTAGGATCCTACTTACCATGTTAGGAGTAACCTTGTTAAATGATTTTGACCACAGGCCTGTTAGAACTTTCCTTGAGTAAGAAACTCAAAGAATGACCTCATGATGACACCTTCAACCTGATATATCCACTTCTATATTGCTCATTGTGTTGTTCTGATCATACAAAATTTTCCTTCAATGACCACAATCATCATAACATCATCAACAACTCTTTTCTTTTCAATTTTATATCTTATATACATATTTAGGTCAGCTGAATAACCCTAAAACCTGTTACCTAAGGCAGCCTCTAACTCCCAATCAAAATTCATTAGCGATCATGCCAACATAAGAAATTGTAATGTTCAATTTTGATCCTCAACAATACAATTCAAAAATATATTGAACATTAATGAATAATTGACCGCAACCTAAAATTAACCAAACTGACTAGACCTATTGGACTGTTCATTGTTCTTAATGATATTACTGGTGTTTGAATCAAATCTTCGCCTATACATTGAATCTTCTTATGTGATCGTAGATGTTGGAAAAACTAATTCTTTAGACATTTCCTATCTAACCACACCATCTGAATCCTAAAAATTATCATCACACATCAATATTGTCTATATTATCACTAATACACTGGATACTTAGAAAAATCCTTATGCAATCACCTTCATCATTGGTATACCTACTTTTTTTCTCAATACAGGTTGTTTCAAGAAATGACAACACCAAAACTTACTACAAGCATCAAGGACTAGATTGTATTCATCATAATGCCAACAATCTCCCACCTTGTAATTGATGGAAACACTTAGGAAAAATTTCTAAGTGTCTAACTATGCAAAAAAAATGAAATCTACTCCCGCTTAGAAATACTTAGCCAAAATTTTCTCTCTATACTACTTTCACTCTATGCTTCTATACTACCCCCCCTTTGACGAAAATGAGAAAGGTATTACAAAGATAAGAAAAAATCAAAATTTTATTGATAGAGTAGCATATACCTATTACAATGTACTGAATACAAGACCAAAAGTGGCCTTTAAAACCTGTAAGTCATTTTACCCAAGTGTCCAGTAGGTTCCCCATGATAAGTATTTTCCCATGCAAAAAATGTGCAAGCTCCTCCAATCCTTCTATAGTGCACGGAGCAGGTGAGACTAACACTATTCTAGCCTCTTTAACACCTTTTTGAAAAATCTCCAATTTAGATATCAATAGACTATGTAACTCGATTAAGTTTGCAATCCTCTTTTTCTTCTCATCCCTATAAGCCTTAAGATTATGATTGATTGCACTAATTGGAGCTCCAAAATGTATAGCTGAACCATCGATAGGATCAAAAAAAAATTTCAATAGCCTTAGCTCTTGTTGAGCTTCACATCTCTTCCTATCTAATTCCTTCAAAAATTGTGAAAAATCAGAAGTTGAGGTAAGAATCTTATCACCTTTAGTTAGAGCATCTTTTACCTTGTTCACTGCCATTGTTAAGGTATTTATGTCAAGTACAATAGATTGAGCCAACTTTTCTGACCACTTCCCTTCATAATATATTTTGGCTCTCATTGTGGAAGAATCCTCTAGACTTTGTATTTTATTACCAGTAGGTGTGACCAATTTACAAAACTATTCAATTGGTGTGGCATTCTCATCATACTATACTTCAAGCACTAAGTCAGATAGTATATCTCTTGCAGTCATTATAACTGGTGCCTCTTTTTTAATCTTCTCCTTCTTTTCTTTGGACTTAATATTCAGAGAAATATCTTTCATTTCCTTAGGAATCATAATACTCAAATCCATTTTCTCTTTAATAGCTGGTTTATCTTCATCCATACCAACAATACTAGAAGACATAGACTGAAAAATTGTTACCTTTTCTATCTCCTTGTCAATGGTCTTCTCCTTATGTTCATCTTCAACTTCTTCATTTCCACTTGTTGCCTCTAATAATGGTACCTTTTGTAGTTGATCATCTATAGGTTTTCCAACTAATGTGTCTTTGGTCATATCCTGACCTTTTCCTCTATTCTCTATCTCATTTTCTTCTTCTTGTTGTTGTGTGTCCTTGGGTGCTTCCTCTTATTTCTTTGTACTGTCTCTTTGTTCTTCAAGAATATCCATGACAGGGAAATCACCTATGGTGTCCATGGTATCCTTGGGATCATCCAAATAAATGTTATCAAGTGTGGTCTTCACACCATCAACAGACCATCCTTCATCAGTATGTGTAATCTCAAGTTCATCATTACTGTTTTCCTTTTCCTCTTCTACTTTGTGCTCATCTTCCTTCTCTTCAATAAGACCCAAGAATTTATTCAAGATAATCTTAGTTTCCTCATGCATGGACTGAGATTAACCATTGAGTATCCTTGTTAACCTTATCTTGATCTTGAATTTTGGTCTAATTTTCTCAAATGTCTCTTTGATTTCTTCCTCTGACATCTTCGGTTGTAAGTGAACTAAAACATATTTTATAAATTATTTATGTTGCTTGATTTATCCACACCACCTAGCTTCAAGCTTATTGTACAAGGATGTAGGAATATCTCCTAGTAAACCAATGAGAGTTTTTCTCAGTTTATTCATACTTAATACAACAAATTTTTCCAATTGCCTCTGCTCTTCTTTATTGAAATTATGATAATGATTTTGGACATGTCAACCAATACACCCCACTTTCTAACTTTATTCATTGAAATTAGGGTTGATGTATTTTGCAGTAGGGGTTCCAACTAACTTTGACCTTTTTCCACTGGCCTTTAGCTCCTTCTGGCCAACATTTGATTCAGTACCTTCTTCCTCACCCCTTTTAACTTCCTTTTTCCTTTGAGATTTTATTTCTTCCTCTTACCAGCTACCTTCTTTGATTCAATATCCTCCTTTTCTTTTGTGGGCTCAAGTTGTGTTGGCTTTATTGATCTTCTTACTAGAATCTAACCTGGAGGAGAGGGTTTCTCCTTCTTCATTGTTGTAGATGTGGCACTCCTTGTTTGTTTACCAGTTGTAGAAGAGATAAATTCTATATCTTCATCTTTAGTTATAGTTTCTTCTCTAGATATTCTATACTTCTCTACAACATGTATTTCTCTTTCCTTGTCAATGGCTTCGTGTGTGAAGCCTTTCTTTAGAGAAAATTCCTCCACTTCCTTCTTGATCTTCTTCTCTATGACCGGTTCATTTAGCTTGTCATGAACTTCAAGGGACTTCTTGTAATTTTCAAACTTAGGAGTATTGGGATCAAATGGCTTGTATAATAGATCTTCAACATGTAATGTTAGCAAATCTTCATCTACCTCGTAACCCATAGGCATGGTCCATGAGGTCCTAGGCACAACAGCTTCCAACAAACATGTATCAATACCTACCATGCAAAAGATATAATTCTCATACTTCTCAACAATCTCAGCTGATATCCTCTATCTGTGATGTATTTTCTTCTAGAAATTATTGAAATATCCCCATACCTTCTTATTGAAGTTATTTCCAAGCACTCTAACATGTTTCCCCATTTGGATAACCACCGGTGTGTCAGCTAACCAAGTAACTTGACCAATATCAGGAAAAGCACTTTGGAAGTAGAAAAACAAGCCCATAATCATTTTACCATAAATTAATACTTTCCTTTTATATTTCTTATTCTTCTCCATGTTTGGGAAGAACTGATCTCTCATCACACCACATAAATCACACTCTACATCTTCCTTCACCATCTTATATGCACTATGAATCACAACAATAGGAAAACTATTGATTCTGATTGAGTATAACACTTTGTATCCAATCACCATGGCTGAAAATATGACATCTAGGTCAGGGATATCATTTATTTTCATCACATGTTTGTCCCACTTTGATTTTTATTAGGTTTGTAACTACATCCAGTGGAATTGACCTAGGTTGATGTACTTCACGAGTTGCAGAGAAACCTGTTACTTCATGTATAGCTTATTTTTTGATCTTTTAGGGTTGGTCAAGCCACATGAAATTATCATGAACCCTACTCAATATATAACAAAAAAAAAATTTCCTCAAATTTAGAGGGAAGGTGTATCGCATATTCAAAACCTTTGTTAGTGATCAATTTGCGTTGATCCTTTAGCACTTGATTATTACCCAACTTTTCATATAGTGAATAGATATGTGAATCAATTAAATCTTCAATCTTGTAATGGATATATGACCTAACATATTCTATGTGAAACATTCTGTAGGGTACACAAGTTATGGTACCCTTTGGATCATCCTCAACTGACTTATATTGATGCCTTCTGAATCTAGGCCTAGGTTTCTCAGTGATCTCAACAATGGTAGGTGTATCCATCTTTCAAATAATAGATTCAATATGAAAGATATTGATAAATACCTCTTAATTCACCTCTGAAAAACAACTTAAACCCTTGCAAATTTCTTCACTAAAATTACTTTAGAACCTTTTGTAGTTGTTTCAATCATTGTCAATCTGCTCAAAACATCACTTTTTGGCTCTTTTTTATAGCTCTTGAATGCGTAGGTGTAAAATAAGACCTCAAATTACCTTTTACCTTCCACCACTCCTTAAGCATTAAATGCATCATCAATTGAAAGAAAATATCTTATACCTTCAAAAATCTTGTTAGAGGTCAACCAAATCTACATGCATTTTAACATAATTTCATATCATTCATCAAAACAACCAAATACATCTAAATATGTAGATAGAACTTACTACACATGCATCTAGGGGGTATTCAATGGATTCAACACTACTTTCTCCCCCTAATCTAATGATAGCTCATTTAGTTGAAGAATTCTTCACACCTAGTAAAGATGTGGAATCTTCTAATGGTTTTCCTTCACTCTTCTTTACCCAAGTCTTGTTCATCTGATTCTTGGTCTCTTCAACACTCACAATCTACTTTCCCTTATTCTTTTCTGAATGATTAACTGATTGGTTCACCTTGTTGTTTCTTCCTCTACAAAACCTAGCAATACGACCTATCTTATGATAGTGAAAACATGTCATACCAATTGATCTCCAAGGGCCAATATTGCACTTACTTGTTCTCAATTTGTAGTTAACAACCATGTGACCATAATTGTGACAATGTGAGCATGTAAAATATCATTTCTTCTTTCTTTTGTAAGGAGTCTATCGGTTGAGAAAAGCATTATGTTGGTTCACCCTTGTCCTACACTGATTATCTCAATGTCCATACTAGTTGCAGTTATAGAAATAACCATTAAAAATACCAGATCTAACATCAAATGTTCCATTCCTAACATTTTTCTAGAAATATTAGCTATATGACTAGCCTCGTGACATTTAAAGTAGACCATTTTGTAAGGTTTATTACCAGGACTCATTGGGGTTACCTTTGGTGAGGTTTTCTCATTTTTCATGTCCTTCTTGGTTCTAGAGAGTTCACCAACTTCATGAATGGTGTAGCCAAGACCATGCTTCTCTCCATGCATCCTCTGATTGTTCATTTTTTCACCAATTTTTTCATAACTTTCATTGAATGTCTTGAGTAAATCATTTGTAGCCTTCAACTCACATTTCAGTTTCTCATTTTCTTTTCTCGGGTTTTCATTCTTCCTTAGGGCTTCTTGATTCTCTTCATTTGTCTATTGTAGATGTGCGTGCAATGTACCAACCTCTTGTTCAAATTTCAAGAGATCATCCACCTTAGCTTTTAGGGATTTATCTTTGGCTTATAGGGGTTCTTCTACAATTTTTATTTCTTCTTTTATTTCCTTCCTTTCTTCCATTTCTTCACCCTTTTTGATTAAAAAGTTTCTAACTCTCCTTTTATGTTCTTCTTGTCTTTATGCAGCTGGACATTCTCTTGAGACAATTATTCCAAAGCTACTTTAGATTGCTCAGATCCACTTTGTTCAGATAGTTTTTCAATTTGATCAATAATTTCATGTCTCTTTTCTCTCGATTGGAGTTTTTCTTTCAGTATTTCAATGAATTTCTTGGAATCTGCAAGTTGCATCTCAATTTTCCTTTGATATCTCAAACCCTCCATATCTTCCTTAAGGATTTTTCCCAAGTTGTTAGGATTCTTCAAGGGAACTTGACTCTGATACCAATAGTTAATGTTATAAGGCACTAAGAGGGGGGGGTGAATTAGTGAAAACAAAGATCTATAAAATCTTTTCATCAATTTCCAAAGTAACCAACTTGTGAAGCTAAATATAACATAAGAGAATAACAAACAATGCATCCATATAATTAACACAAAGATGCTAATGTTTTTGCATCGAAACCCTTGTTAGAGGGAAAAACCTTGGTGGGAATTATCACCCACAAATATCATTAGTGCACCAATAAGATATTCCCTGTTAGGAGCATTACATCACCCTGTTAAGGGTATACCTAGTTAAGAGTGTCTATAGCTCGGTTAGGAGCTATTAAAAAATCTTGTTAGAAACTACCCTATTAAGGGATTTAAAACTTCTTGTGTGAGTCACCTTGTTAAAGGATTTAGTCTTCAGGCATTTTAGGATCCTTCTTACCCTATTAGGAGAAACCTTGTTAAAGGATTTTGACCACAATCCTATTAGAACTTGCCTTGAGTAAGAAACTCAAAGAATCACCTAATAATGACACCTTCCACCTAACAGATCTACTTCTGTACTTCTCACTATGTTATTCTGATCATACAAAATTTACCTTCAATGATCAAAATATTCATAACATCATCAACAACTCTTTTATTTTCAATTTCATCTCTTATATATATATTTAGGTTGGTGGAATAACTCTATAACATGTTACTTGATTCAGCCTCTAAATCCCAATCAAAATTCATAAGCGATCATGCCAACATAGGAAATTGGAATGTTCAATGTCTACCCTCAACAATAAAATTCAAAAATAAATTGAACATGAACTAACAATTGACCGCAACCTAGATTTAACCAATTTGACTAGATTCGTTTGAATGTTCACTGTTCTTGCTGATATTAATGGTGTTTGCCTCAAATATCTTCCTATGCATTGAATCTTCTTACGCGATCATAGATGTAGACAAAAATAATTCTTCAGTCACTTCCTATCTGAACACACCATCTAAATCCTCATAATTATCATTGTAGTTCAATATTGTCTGTATTACCATCGATCCACTAGATACTTAGAAAAATTGTTATGATATCACCTTCATCACTGGTATACCTGATCTAACCTGCTCAATACACTTTTTTACCAAAATGACAACAACAAAACTTAGTGCAAGCATCTAGGACGTGATCATTTTCATCATAATGCCAATACTTTTTCCTCTTCTCTCATTGCTTAATTTAATTTTGTTATGTAGTGGTAGGTGAGATAATTTAGGAGGAATTAATTCAAAAGAATTAATTAACTAGACATGTATGATTTATTGGATTGGATTTAAATAATTAATGAAAGATATAATCAAATGATTAATTCGATTACACAGTTAATTGATTTTTTAATTTTAATTAATCCAAATAGATTGAATTTAATTAATGTTTTCTTTGACCATTTTTAGGTGTATACATTTGGCCCTCTTCTAATCAATGTGTGAAGCACATTTGTTCAAAGAGAATTTGATATCAGATGTATTATTGTGATGATTTGATATTTTTGATTTGGTGCCAAGATGAAAATCTAATTGATTTTCTGATATGATGTTGCCCCAGTGATGTTAGAATTTTGATATGAAAATCTGATTTCAATTATGATTGAATTTTTTATGCCCTAATTATGATATTGAATTTTTGATATCCAATTTCCCTGATTTTGATGATTTTGTGCCCTGATAATGATATGCCCCATCGGGAAATGAATCAAAATGATTTCAAATGATTTCTATGATTTTTGTAAGTTTTATGATTGTTTAATTTTTTTATTAGATTCTGATTTCGATTTGTTTCCCAGTATAAAAGCCTATCTCACAAAATGTCTCTTATGGATTTTTGTGTCACCTATGCCCAATTTTGTGTCTTTGTTGTAATTTCTAGCACAACCTAAGCATTTTGTCACATATACAACATGAAATGTCACCTATACCCAAAAAGTTGCATTTTTTCATTTTGTGATTTCGAGTTCAGCTTGCATGATTGATTTCTTGATTCAAGTGATGTTATTGATGTTTTAGATAGGTTGATGATGATTTGATGTTTTTTCAAAGTTAATTTGTTTGATGTTAGTATAATCAAGTAGTTTATATTAGTTTTATGTCAATTTGATAGGATAGATAGGTTGATATTTTTTTCCCCTCAAGATCTAGAGGGATAAAATTCAATGTGCTCAACGAGATATTTGTAAATATCACTTGATCAAGTAGATGATAGGATAATTGATTGATGCTTGATGATCAAATTGATGATTTGAATAAGTGGTATATGATTGACTTTAAAAATAGGTTTCCTATTGGAAAATAAACATGAGAGGCTAGTTTTCGCTGGCTTTTGAGATGATTCATGAGCTAACACAGGATAATCGATGTGTTATTGGTAGATGTGGTCTTTGGTATTTTATTGATATGGCCTTGTTTCATGTGAACAAGGGGTTATTAACAACACTTGCTAAGAAATGGAATTATGACCATAACACTTTCCATTTGTTGATGGGGGAGATGATGATCATGCTTAAGGATATCTATCACATCTTGAGGATTCTTATTATCGAAGATCTCATTTACTATGATCAGGTGTATGATGGAGAGGCATGTAGATGAGTGCTTGGTGATGACATGAAATGTGATTAAACCGTTCACTTGAGAGTGACGAGGAAACTATATGATCCAATTCCTTTAGTTTTGGTAGATCTCATTGGTGGATTAGTTTATGTCACATAGGCGAGTGTGAGAATTTTTTGTTGGTTGGGGTAGGATCCTGGAGGATAAGATTGTGCATCCTTGTTGATTTGCATGGGTATCTTTTTTTTTGGCACATATATATCATGACTTACATTAGGTGGTGTACAGGTGAAGTGCACCACTTTCCATAGGAGTAGTTATTTTACAGGTATGGTCTTGGGAGAATCTCCCAATGACTAGACTAATTTCAAATATATTTCACCCAGTGGGAAAACCTGACATCTATGCATATCATAGAGTTATTCTCCAACCTCATGTGGGAAAATTAGACTACTAGCGATGGAATTTTTATGACATTGATGTAGTTTAGTGGTGTCTCTATATCGGATGTGAGCCATGGGTAGAGGATCCATTTGAGGTTCCTTTTATTTTTACGTCACGGTGGTTTATTGGTCATACTACATTCATCCTTGATATATTTTTCTTTATGTGGGTTTTATGATAGTTTTGACGAGTACAAGGGATACCACAAGGTATTACAATCTATGCCCAAGTGAAAGAAAAGATATCATTATGAGGACAATCTGTTGATTACAATACTGTTCATGAGGAGATTGAGGGACTTCATCCTATGCTACGTAACTATAGATTAGAAACTTTAGATGCGGGGAATATGACATAAAATGGATATTGGTTTTTGATTCATTTCTTCCTGAGATTCCCATATTTGGCAGAGTCAGTGCCTGATATTGAATATCCTAATTAAGATGAATCTAATGATGATGGTGGTGGTGTTGAGGGACCTCAACGATGAAGGGATGCTAGGGTTTGAGGGTTGTACAATAGGGTTAGACTAGTCAGGCACACATTCAGATAGGACCACACGTATCCACAGGTCCCTCATCTAGACCACCAGCTGATCCAAGTTCTAGTAATATTGGTGGTCCCCCTTCAAGCGTATGCATAGATGGTCAGACTTAGCTTGGATTTTATTATATCAAATTTTGGGCCTGATTATTTATGTATACATGATTCTTGATTACCTTGATTTTTGAAATCAATGATGTACTTTGATATGGACACTTGATACAGATATCTCACCCTTCTTGATACTTATGATTTTCTTCTCCTTTGATGTCATAATATACTAGACTATGATTTTTGATGATCTATATAAATGATGCATATAGATACAATTATCTATTATTCTATTTATATGCATGTTTTTTGTATTTTCTATGGAGGATGTATGGTTGCACTTACTTGACATTTTATTCTTATGTTGTTAGGAATAATAGTCAACCAACAAAACTGAGTGGGGGGGAGGAATCAGTTGTGAGACATATTATTAAACATTAAACTTTATAAACCAAAAGTTCACATCAAATGATAATGCAGTAAATGGCAACACAATAACACAATCCTTTATTGTCGAGGAAACCCTGTTAAAGGTAAAACCCTGGTGGGAATAAGCACCCACAAATGATGTACTCAGAGTATAGTATCCATGTTAAAAGATTTAGCCCTATTAGGATCTTATTACAATATTATAGTACATAGTCCCTATTAAATGATAGACCCTATTAGGAGTCAAGAGTAACAGTGGGCTCACTACCTAGGCACACTACCCAAAGAAGGTTAAAACCACCCCCAAGGATTTACAATCCGAACAAGTGTATATAAAAAATATACAATCCAGTGAATTTTCTAATAGAAACTCTTTTCTTGGTCAGTTCCAATGAAGTAAAATGAACATATCCTCTCCTCTACATCCCACAGTCAATCAAAATTCATAGTTTCTATTTCAATCACCTTCTCTTCATATGCATACATACAGACACTCTCCACACCTTTTCAAAAGAAAATATCTCTCATATATACCCTATTACAATACTTGATTAGGTCGACGAATTAATATTTCCTATAATACAAATAAAAATTTAACCCCTTGATAAGATACACACAGTGTCTATAACAAGCATACATCAATTAAAATACATTTGATATAATCCAAGATCTGTAATTCATGCTCATAATCGACAATACATGCTACATCTATGAATTTGGCCACAAATAGGTCTCCTCTATAATAAATGTCACAATTTATGCCATCATCACTCATACAACTTGCGACCCATCAAAAAAATTCTTGGACAAGTATTATGTCATCCCTTAAGCTCGCATTACCTGAATCATCATCGCCTATAAGATATACTCAAAACACAGAGACTCACTTTGTCAGTCATCACTATCATAGTACAGAAACCAATCGTTACCAAAAGATCTGTAACTCATCAAAAATGAAATATTGATCTAAGAGACCTTAGAAATAAGATCATCATACATATTTATTCATATCCCTATCTTCTTTCATTCTTATTCATTGGTATAGTATTCATACACTTCTGTCAGTCATCATACAACAGTAATAACTAGTTTGTTCACAGAAACATACGTTGACATTAGTGAAAAAAATGAACGCCAACAACATTAATAGTAGCCAATTCCAACATCATCCAACAATATCCCTCTTTAGCATTGATGGAAATATATGGGAAAATCCATCAACCCAAAAAGTGCTCTCTCTCAATACAATCTTCTCAATCCCCTGTAATACCCCTCTAACCCTAATATAAGTTTTGTGTTTTTGAACGAAGTAAGATGTTTCAATGTTTTCTTACAGCTTAAGTTGTTCATGATACTTGTTTGATCTATTCCTATAGTTTGTTTACAATGATTTAATAAACCAGTACCTGAGGATTCTAATATAAGACATACTTTCTAAAGGTATAATTTTTGTATGTATTTATCTCTGTGTATGTATTGAGGAACTTCAAGACCTTTATGAATATAGTTAGAATGTTATATATGGATATATATAAAAGCGATTATTTATATTTTCTTCTGTTAAGGTTAATTTTGATGAATCTTGTATGTCATTTGATGATTTGGGATATGTCTCATGATTATGTTGATTTATTGTTAGTATTGATTAAATACTAACCCAATGCTCAAGATTCTAACCTTTGCTAGGATGATTCTACATGCTTGGTGTGTGTGTGTATATATACATGATGTGTTTGCATGATCTAGGATGAATTCATAGTTACTCACATAGATGAGGTCCACACGTTGTATCGATCCTGGTCATCTGTATGCAATGTCTTCTTATATGTATATCTATGCACATGTATTTCTTCTTTGTGATGCAGGCTTGCAGGTACCAGGCATCGACTTCACCTGGCTTCACAGGTCTGAGTGTGCCCCCAAATCCTTGATGGTTGTTTTTATGGAGATAGTACTAAGGCCCTTGCATTAGTCTTCCCTTTTCATTATTCCAATTTGGGAATATTAGGGTTCCTTCTTTGTCAGTCAACCTTTGGGTGAAAAACCCAAATCTAGCACACCTGGTTGGGCATTGTTGTAATTGGTTCTTTGTGGTCACTTGCATTCATTTGGTTGTGTGATTTTTTAACTCATTTTATTTATTTCTCCTTCATGCTATTATTCTTAGTTAATCTTTCTATGTTGTGTTTCAGAGCTTCATGCTTGGTCAGGAGTTTGACTTGACTTTCCTTGTTGACTTTGGTTGACCTTGTTTGATCTTGTGGTTACCTTGATATGTTTCT
>MU226470.1:2813112-2825335 GCA_018584345.1 Thuja plicata
AAATATATATTTATTAAAAGGGGATTTTGTGGAGGCAAATGTATTTAAATAAAATACATTAGAATAGTGTTTAAACTATTGATAAATGAAACTATTTAATTGATTGAATTAAATAGTTAGAGGAATATGAGGGAAATTAATATTAATAATAATATTAATATTTTTGGCTATCTACATTTTGCCCCTCTTTGACGTAGTGTCACAAGTGACATTTTGTCAAACACAAGAAAAATAAGTTATTGACTTCATTAACAGAAGCTACCACTGGTATACTCTTTGATTGATATAGGGTTGTGCCCCCTTGAGAAAAGGACACAACGAAGATAGTGGTGTGGGATTTTCTTGAAAAGGATGCAATGGGAGAGAGGAAAGGAGGGAGGGAATAAATAGAAGCCTTCTGAAATGCAATTAACAATGTAGATAAGAATGTGAATGCAAATGAAACTAAATGCAGCTAATTATGCATTGGGATCCATTTGTGTGAAAAATATGGAGAGCACATCTGATTTTAATATTGCAAGAGGAGGTATGCATCAGGTGTTAGAAAACACAGATGACAAGGTTCCTTTACGTGGACTAGATACTCAAACAAAGCATACTGCAAAAGACACATGTATCGGTCTTGACCCGTCACCACGTACCATAAAATAGCAGATCGAGGTAGTGATAAGTAGGGTGATAGTGACACAAAAAGATAAAATCATTAAAGAAGGCCTTATGACCAAGTAGTCATTCAGTCCAGAGTTCTTGCCATGAACATGATGGACTGATAAAAGATCTGAGATGCTGACGCTGGAAGGATGCATCCTGACGGGCAAGGATACGATGTGATTAGATTAGCTGGAAAGTCATTCACTGGAAAAAGCTGTGAACAGGATGAAGCACAAGGACAGTCAGTCGCTAAAGTGATTTGGTTAAAAATAGTGTCGCAGTTACATGAGTTGAACCGTGTTCAAAATCGATGATCGGGGACAATGCAGAAGAAGGAATGGTTTATTACATGATTTGTGAGGAATATTTGTTGTGTTTGGATTTTTTCAAAATTTTTGAATTTTTTTTGTGGATTTTGGCGATTTTTAAATGTTTTTGGGTGAATTTTATGTGTTTTGAGGCTTATGCAATAGGACAATATGTACAACACGACAATATATACAAAAATTTTGAGAAGATAGGGGCTATAAGAGGGGCTGGGGGGAAAATGAAGGTCATTTGTGAATAGTGAATAGTAAATATTTGAGCTATGAGTGAAAAACATGGTTGACAAGAGGATGAAGGGACAGCTTGGTGAGCATGTTAGGACACACAGGAGGCCCGCCGAGCGACCGGTCCCGGTGAGTAGACTACCCATGACATCGTATTTATGATGTTTAATGCATTTATTACATTTTGGGAAGGGTAGGTAGTCATAAATAGGGGTAAATTAAGTTTCAAATCGGAGACGTCGGTTCTTGAACCGGCGTCTATGAGGACGCCGATCCCCGGATCGACATCTCCGCAGACGCCGATCCCTAGATCGGCGTCTCCAGAGCCACGGGTGCTGGATTGGCATCCTCAAAGATGCTAGACCTAGACTAGCATCTTTGAAGATGCCGGTTTGTGGGAGAATAGTCGGAGATGCTGGTGTATGAACCGACGTTTCTGGCTGAACTGGCGTTTGCGCCAAAAAGGGAAAACGCCATTTGAAAAGGAAATAGGGGGACCTAGCGAGGGCCGGGGATGGGTCAGCATGAGACCTAGGGGCAAGATGCCCCATTTTGTGAAGGTTTAGACTAGGACTAGGAGAATAAGAAACTGACATGGTGGCTTCAGAAACTTTTGCAGGAGCAGTTCCCACCCTTGGGATCATGGGAGCATTGGCCGCCGACGATGGAGCTGGAGGCACAGCTGATAGAGGACGACTGGGGGCTGTTAGCGGTGGTAGGACTAGACTATGTGCCCCATTGGTCTAGGCTATGGGTGCACAATGGTATGATGACCACCTTGATCGAGTGGTGGAATAGTGAGACGACCACATTTCACTTGCCGACTGGAGAGGCCACAATCACCTTGGAGGATGTGTGGCACATTTTGCAGATCCTGATCCAAGGAGCGATTCCTTGGTATAGATTGGAGGATAGTGATCATTACATGGAGATTACATTCAGATGACCAATGAGGCGGATCCCTACCTATAGGACCTGGATGTCGTGGCAGGTAGCAATGGACAAGAGACTCCGACGGATAGCATTGTATATTGCTGGATTGATCAGGGGATGCATACTGGCATACTTGTCAGGACATGGCTTTGGGAAGGGCTGGTTGTGGGTGCTTGTGCAGATGCTCAAGGAGGGGACCTCCTACTGCTAGGGATATGTCATTCTTGGATAGCTGTATCATGATCTCCACATGGTTGCGTACTATGAGGCACACAACATGGGGACAGGAGTTATGTTACTATTAGTGTGGGCCTGGGAGCACATTGCAGTGTTCCAACCCATGAGGGTCTGGGAGTCGTGGTAGCTAGGGGAGCCATATGCCTACAGATACAGGCTCCCTCTTAGATACACCTTTGTCAGACAGACATGGTATTGGAGACGTTTATTAGATGAGGTCCAGGTTTTCTGCTAGACCCCTTACAGGCTATGTGAGCCATGGGGGACTATGGATTGGGCTACAGGGGTAGAGGATGGGTTTGAGGACTTCCTATATCTCTCATATGTGCAAACTAATTATTTCTTGCCAGGTAGGACTATTCATCAGATTGAGAGATACCGACCATCTAGGGTCATGAGGCAGTTCGGGTTACAGCAGTGAGTGGTGGCAGAGGATGCCTTACATCCTCATGTCACAAGGGAGGTAGGAACCTGGGGCAGAAACATAGATGCACTCACAGTGAGAGCATCCTGGAGGGATATGCCATGGCTATATTTTGTGGCTCAACCGGATGTGATAGATGTAAGCATGACTCCTGAGTACGCAGTGTGGTGGGCTGCACACACACCAGTTAGATTGAAAGATCCAGCGCAGGTGGCTGCTCATGAGCAGCCGATAGGAGATTTAGATGTGGATGATGAGACTAATGTTGGAGATGCCCCAGAGAGCTTAGCAACAGGACAAAGGAGGAGACTACAGAGATGGGTTAGGCCTCGAGTAGAGGTATAGGCCTAGGACCAGGCATAGGGACCTCTGCCGACACCAGGATAGGATCAGGCACAGGCACCACCAGTGCCACCACAAGTGCAGGATTAGGCATAGGTACGACTAGTACCACCATAGGATCAGGAACAGGGGCCACCCGCAGGATTTTTGGCATAGGAGACACACGAAATTATCCTCGTAGAGTGAGACAGTCTACAGATAGAGTGCACTAGACTGCGCAACTTATTAGATGAGGCGGTGGTGTCAGATGCTAGCTTACACACAGAGATAGCCCGGATACAAGGTTTACTGATGGCGGTGACAGTATGGGTGGATAGGGCAGAGGGGTCATTGGATACCTTACAGGGCAGAGTAGATTCTGGGGAGTTCTCGATGGTGGACCTGACACAGGATGCTGCAGACCTGCGTGCTAAGATAGACATACTCATAGGGCAGTTAGACAGATTGACATTACAGATGGAGAGGCCACAAAGAAGTTTGATGCATTGACCTCAGAGAGGGATGTAGCATTGAGACAGGCCAAGACATACAGGGCTGAGTGAGACATCGCTCAATGGGCGGCAGTGGAAAGTGGAGCTAGTCAGGTGGTATTAGATGCATTCACAGCCCATAGGGATGCAAACAGGTCAGGGAGGGAGGCAGCATATTATAGAGCACTCTACCATTAGCTTGTTCCAGAGGGACAAAGATGGGATTATTCAGAGAGATCTCATTCTCAGAGCATAGTGCAGACTTCTACCTCACAGCAATCAGTGGGGCTGCCACCACGTCCACCACCAGGATAGGGAGGTGAGTCATCACAGCCACCAGTATGATCAGTCAGAGGATTACATGACACATGGTTTTGTATTTTTGAGATTTATACATGTATATTGGCACTGAGGTGCACATGATGTATTTTTATTGACAGACATGTACATATATATGTATATATGAGGACTCTTATTGCTGCTCCTGATGGTATGATTTATATGATGACTTTTATGATGCTTAGAATGTATGATCTACATGATGTGCATACGATATGTTTACTAACATTTGATGCTTATAGGATGTGATATGTTTTTATGGATGATTTGATTATGTATATATGAGGTATGACTTATGCAGGGTGGATGATATTTATATATATGATGTACTGATGTGTGTGATGCAGGATATGATGTGCTTTTATTCCTATATGCAATATATATGTTGATGTTTTATGAATATGCATAGATGATTTATGTTTTGACAATGATTTAAGTATGCAAATGATAAGATGAACCTAAAACGAAGCAAATGATAAGATGAACCTAAAATGATGCAAAAAATGGATGAATGTAAGCTTAATAAACCTAAAATGATGTAACAATGCAAGATGATAAAAATGGATGAATGCAAGCTTAAAATGAATTCAAAAATGATGTAACAATGCTAATGATGCAAATGATGTTAATGATGGATGAATGTAAGCTTAATGAACCTAAAATGAACTTAGATGATAAAAATGGATAAATGCAAGATAATGAACCAAAAATGATCCAAATGAAATGGATCTTAAATGTATGATTAATGCAAATGAAATGAACCTAAAATGTATGATTAATGCAAATGAAAGGGACCTGAAATGTAAGATTAATGCAAATGAAATGGACCTGAAATGAATGAAATGAACCTAAGATTAATGCTATGATCCTAAAATGAATCTCAACAATACAAGATGAATTAATGAATTTAACAACGAATTGATAATGAATTAACAATGCACGTATCATGAATGGAAGCTTCTTTAGATAGAATGCCTAATTGCTATAAATTTGGTCTTAAAAGGCAAGATGTCTCAAATGCAAGATGCCCTAGATGATCTTAAAATGAATCTAATGATGCCATATAACATAATGAACTTAATGCCTTAAATGATCTTAAAAATGAATCTAAGAATGCAAGATAACATGAATCTAAAGTGAATTGAGAATGGAAGATGAATTAATAATGCACCTAAATAGAATGCAAGACACATTAAATGAGATAACTAATGATACTATGAGTGGCAGATCATCGTTCTCTTGTTCTTGGATTTTCTCTTAGTTGTTCTTTGCATCAATTTCCTTGCTTTTAATACCCAAAAGCATCCATAGCGAAGGAATGCAAAGTGCGACTGAAGAACTCAGAAGATGAGTTGTTTGAGGTTGAATAAATGTGGCATTTGAATCTCAAAATTTTCATTATTTTTACTTTTATTTTTGGTGTGTGTCATAATCAACTGATAAACCAGACGGATGGACTGTGAAGGATTGGACAGGGAATGTTAGTGGGATGATGACTCGGGATGTTAGCATGATGGTGGGAGGATGGGATGTGTCACGAATGTACAAGGACCAAACTGAGCGGATTAATTACAAGTGATTAGTTATAGTGAGCATGTACAAAGTTGCTACCAAGTTTTGATTGGATCATGTTACTGTTGCCCAAATTTTCCCATTCTGTGAAATTGACCTGGTTTGCCCTGTCTTGCATCTTCTGTCTTGTTTTCCAGGGGTTCATGTCTTCACTTGGCCTTCAACCCTAAAAAAACCCTAAGTCTTTCATATGCAAACGAGGTGAAACAGGCCCTAAACCCTTGGCTCTTATATTTCATCGTTACTTTTTCTAAAGTCACTTAGAGCATGTGCTTTATTTTTCTAAGTCGCTTGATCGCTTAAGCCTCAGGGAATATTCCTGTTCTTTCCCCGACTCTGCGCCTAAGCTTTGTCACGTAATCTGATGACCCATTGGAATATTCCCCTTACGTCTTCCGACTTGGCTACCTCTCTTCAGTCGCATGATCGCCAGATCCATGTCATAAGCCTTAGTGGAGAGTGGGACCCTCTCAGTCAGTCGGGTGATCGCTGTACCAGAATCGAATATGCTTAATCATCTCCCGACTTCGCTTTTGCCTTGTGTCACGTAGTCTCGTTAAGAAATGGAATATTCTCTCAGTGACTCGAGACTTAGCGTTTAGTCCTCAGTCGGGTTGTCGCTTGATTTCATGTTATGAGCTTTTAACATAATGGGACCCGCCTCAGTCGGATGATCGTGAGAAGATTTGGCAAGTCAATGAAATGTCTTCCGACCTTGCGCCTACTTCATGTCGCATGATCGCTGGATCAGCTCAGTCAAACAGTTAGGCTCTTTCTTCAGTCACATGGTCTCGTGATTAAATAGTGGTTAAGAGATAAAATTCCCGACCATGCGACTAACTGTTTGATGTTAGTAAAAAATACTCAGTCGGGTTGTCGCTAGAAAAGGGGCGATGACTCAGTTGTTCAGAAAGTGTTACATGGACAAAAGAAAAGATGACATCTGTCACGGAGCTAGTGGTTGTCGGGTAATCGCCAGAAGAAGGAAATCGATCACGCGATAACAAGACTAGGGTATGTTCTCCTTCAGTCGTGAAGTCTCTTGATAATTTAAGGGTATGCTCAGTTTTCAAGCGATTAAATGCCAGCCGTCCGATGCAAAGAGCAGTTGATCTAACGGTGGTCGCCAAGTCTGGTGATGAAAGTGCCCTACGTGAAAAGTACTCCCGACTCAGCGCCTTGGGGTAGTCAGGATGTCGCTAGAAAGGTCAAAAGGGACTCAGGCTTGGATTCCCCGACTTGGCGACTAGGCTTTGTCGCGTGGTCTCGAAATGAAAGGATAGCATCTGGCGATCAGGCGACAGGCCGTGATGGTTAAAAGGTAACAGTTAGGCGCTGGGTCACTAGAGGAATGGTGAGTTAAGAAAATCTCCTCGCGACTTTGATTTTACACAGTCGGGATGTCGCCAGAAGTAACTCAGGTGGGCCAGGGGTTAAGAAAAAGCATAGTGTCGCTGGGTCGTGAGATTTAACTAGGGTTAAGGACTGATGCTCACGACTTGGAGACTAGCCGTTGTCGCGTGGTCGCTGGACTTTGAATTTGAAATATGGCGGCAAGTTTGACAAAGGAGAACGCTCGGCAGCCATGGTTTCTCTGTGCTCGTGTTCCAGATTTGATTAGAGGGGTTTCTAGTTGTAGAGGGGCCATGCACGGAGCAGTCTGCTGATATTTGAATAGATTTGTTTCAATGTCAGTGAAAGAGGAGGAGATTCAGTGTGTTTTAGAACAGAACAGAGTTATGACTAAGTTTCCAGAAGTGCCACGAGGAGGGAGAAGAAGTCCTGGGCGATGATAAGATGAACACTTGGCTATGCACTGTTCACAGACAAGAGAGACAGTTATTGCAGCTAAATATAGGTGAACAGGTGTGCACAGCTATTCAGAATGAACATAAATGCTACTATCCACCGTCTACCAAATCTGATTTCTAGTTGCCAGATCGAGGAGGAGCAGGAAAATATCCATGAATATCTATTTGACTCGGTCATTCTCGACCGCCTCTTCTCTCTCTTTTCCTCTCTCTTGTGTTTTAGGGTTAGGGTTTTCCATGATCATCTGAAGCTTGTTGCATCCTAAGGGATCCCAAGATGGTCATAGCTCTATATATAGCAGAAAAGTTGCATTTTGTAAGTGTCGGTTCTTCTTCCTTTTGTGCTTACTGTCTTTGTAACTTTTTTGAGTTCCTGACAGAGACAAAGAGATTTTGTAACCCAGGAGTTCATTTTTATGCAGAAGGCATGCTCTGTGACATTTCTTTGTCCTTGGTGTATTTTTTGTATGAAAGAGGAACCAGCCTAGAATCTGGAGGTCTCATCTCAGTTAGCATAGGTCCCACAACCTGGAGATGATTCCCTTGTTATACTGGGTTATCAAGACCAAGAGAGCTTGAGATTAGAGGCGCAAATTCAGTGTATAATAGTTACTTGCCTTGATGCACATGATAAAATGCATGTGCTGATTGATTAGTTCAAGAGGAGAGAAACATCCTGTGAGAACCCAAAACTAATTTCTAGAAAGATAGGGTTAACCAAGTTGATTGATAAAATGCGCACTATCCGCAAATTATAGAACAAATGTACGACAAGGAGCAACTCAAGACAAAAGTAATATACAGGACTGATGCTCAGGGCTCTTTGAAAAGTACATCATAGGAACAATAGTATACAAGATTATGTGTACAAAAGCTCAGGATATGAGATAGGGAGAGCATGGCAGAGTAGTACATATGGAACACCCAAGGAATCTAGGGAATGTGGAAATGGTGTTGGTGATGGAAAGAAATGAGATTTTGATAGATAATGGAATGGTCCATTATGTGTGATGCTTGTTTCTAGGTTTTCATCACCCATACTTGTCCAAGGTGCCTAATTGCCAAGTTTTCACCATTGGACGAAATTTTTTCTCTTTATTTATCTTTTTGATTTCTTTGGATCTTTTTTATTTTTTATTTTTTTTTATATTGCCTCAGTGCCTGTTTACCAGGTTTTCACTGGGACAACCATTTTTTTAGCTTCATTTTTCTGCTTTGTAGGGATTTATTTAGGACTATTTTGTAGTGCTTTCAAGTGCTCCAGGTTCTTCCACAGAATTTCCTTTAGTTTCTATAGGTAAAATTTTCTGGTTTGTTTAGAGCTGATCTCTTTCTCTATTTTGTGCTTTCTTCAGGACTTTTTATACTTTTTATGGATTTTCTCAGATAACTGGAATGAACAATCAGTCTTCAGGCATCGAAGTGCCTAAGATGAATTATGTTGATAGGATCATTCAATGATTCTCCTTCTAGGGTGGAGATTTGATATGCCCCAGAATCAAAGCATGCAGTGACAACATATGGGCCTTGCCAGGTGACTTTAAACTTGCCTTTCTTCTCATGATCAGTACCCACTTTCTGATTTTCTTTCAGCACAAGGTCCCCTACTTGGAACTGACATGGGTGAACCTTCTTGTTATATTTCCTCTTGAGTCTATTTTGGTAGACATTCAAGTGATCATAAGCTTTCTGGTGCTTTTCATCTAGGAGATCCAACTGTGTGAGTCGTGCTACCTGGTTATCTTCATCATCAATTAGGCCTCTTAGTGATACTTGGAAAGAGGGTAGTTCAACCTCAATTGGTAAGACTGCTTCAGCACCATAGACTAGGGAATAGGGAGTGGTGCCAGTAGGAGAACGGTAGGAAGTGCAGTATGCCCAAAGGGCAGTATTGATTTGGAGATGCCAGTCACGACTAGTATCATTGACAACTTTCTTGAGGATTTTGAGGATGGTTTTATTAGTTGCCTTAGCTTGGGGGAAGTATGGACTGGAGAAATGGTGATGGATATGGAGGTGAGCACAGAGATCACTGACGTGTTGATTTTCAAATGGTGTACTGTGATCTGTGAAGATGGTGGAGGGTATGCCAAAGTGGCAAAAAATGTGATTAAGGATGAATTTGGATATTTGGACACCAGTAATAAGTGTGAGCGGAATCGCTTCGACCCACTTTGTGAAGTACTCCATAGCTATGATTATGTACTTGTGGCCTTTAGAGGAGAGGGGAGTAATCTTACCAACGAGGTCAAAACCCCAACAAGAGAAAGGCCAAGGAGGCGCAATAGGTCTGAGGTCCTGAGCAGGAGCATGGATCAGATTAGCATGCTGTTGACAAGGGAGGCACTTTTTGACAAACTCACAAGAATCATGTTCCATTGTAGGCTAGTAGTATCCTGTACGTAGAATTTTCTTGGCTAGGACCATGCCACTTGTGTGGGCACCACAGATTCCAGCATGTACCTCGTGTAAAGCTTGGGTGGCTTCATTTTCATCTAAACATCTGGAGAGTACATTATGATAGCCTCGACGATATAGGGTATTGGCTATGAGGGTGTAACGGGATGCTCTTTGGATAAAATTTTGGCATTGGTTGGCAGTGAGATGGGGAGATATGATACCATTTTGTAAGTAAGCTTGGATGTCATGGTACCACAGGGACTGGGGACAAACCAAGACAGATACGCGATTTAATTCATCATTCTCATAAGTGGGAGCGTGTAGTTGCTCAATTAAGAATTCATATTGTGTAGATTCATGAGGAATCTCAAGAAGGGAACCAATTGTGGCCATTGCATCATCAGCTTTGTTCTGTAAGTGTGGTACCTATGTTATCTGCAAGTGGAGGAAATGTTCTTTCAGCTTGTCAACCATTTTCTTGTATGGTGTCAACTTATCATCTTTGGTTTGATACTCATCTAGGACTTGTTTGATGATGAGTTGGGAATCACCAAAGACCTTGATATCTGTGATGTTCCATTCTATGGGCATGCGAAGTCCTGCAATTAGCGCTTCATATTCTGCAATGTTGTTTGTGCAGGAAAATCCCAATTTGAATGACATGGGAATATAATCACCTTGAGGTGTGACAAAAGTATTCCTGCCCCTGCGCCACGAGTTGTGTAGGACCCATCAAAGTAGAGTTTCCATGTTGGTTGTTCTTCTACCATGTACAAATGTTCATCTGGAAATTTTGGGATTAGAGGATATGCATCTACCAATGCTACTTCAGCTAGTTGATCAGCAATGACTTGTCCTTTAATGGCTTTTCTATCAACATACTGGATATCAAATTTTCTTAGCAGCATAACCCATTTTGCCATTCGACCTGTAAGTGTAGTCCTGGAGAGTAGATACTTGAGAGGATCCACCTTTGAAATGAGCTTTGTTGTGTGACTAAGCATGTAGTGGCAAAGTTTTTGAGTGGCGAAGGCCACTGCCAGACATGCTTTTTCCATAGGAGAATAGTTGAGCTCATAACCCACCAAAGTTTGACTAATATAATATATGGCCCTTTCTTTGCCTTCATCGTTCAATTGAGAAAGGAGTGCCTCTAGTGCTGTAGTAGTAGCAGAAATGTATAAGATGAGCGGGCGACTAGGTACAGGAGGTACCAAGATGGGTGGATTAGAAAAGTATTCTTTGATCTTGTCAAAGCTCTTCTGACACTGAGGATCCCACTTGAATGTGTTGTCTTTGCGCAGGAGATGAGTGAATGGTAGACACTTATCTGCTAGTTGAGAGATGAAGCGGCGCACAGATTGTAGTTTTCCTTGAAGGCTGCGCAACTATCGGAGTGTTTTTGGTAGAAGCATCTCCATGATAGATTTTACTTTCTTTGGGTCAATTTCAATGCCTCGTTTGGATACAATGAACCCTAGGAGTTTCCCTGATGTGACTCCAAAGAAACATTTCTTAGGGTTGAGCATTAAGTAGTAGTGTCCAATTTTGTCAAAGACACATTCCAAAACATCCAGGTGGTCTTCTCTTTTCACTGATTTCACCAATATGTCATCCACATAGTCCTCAAGGATCTTGTGGATCATGTCATGAAAAATGATAGTCATTGCTCTCTGATAGGATGCCCCTGCATTCTTTAAGCCAAAAGGCATCATGTTATAGAAAAAGGTGCCCCAAGGGGTTGCGAATGTTGTCTTATGCTGATCTTCTTTTGCAATGCAGATTTGATTATATTTGGAAAAACCATCCATGAGTGACAACATCTCACATCTTGCTGTGAGATCTACAATCATTTCTATGTTCGGCAAGGGGAAATCATCCTTGGGACATGCCTTATGGAGGTCTCGAAAATCTGTGCATATCCTGATTGATTTATCTGGCTTAGCGACAGGAACCATATTATAAATCTAGTCAGAATAGTCAATGGGGTGGATGATCTTGGCGTGGAGTAATTTTTCCAGCTCCCCTTTGACAAGTAGTGCCACTTTAGGATGCATCTTTCTAAGCTTTTGTTTAACAGGTTTGATATTTGGGTCCACTGCTAAATGGTGAACCACCAAGTTGGGATCTAACCCCGGCATGTGAGAGTAAGACCATGCAAACTTGTTGATGGATTCTTTTAACAAAGTGATAAGATCACTTTCTTCTGCTTCAGACAAAGATGTTGCTATATATGTGATGGTAGGATTTTCCTTGGTACCCAGGTTAACAGGTTTTGTTTCTTCAATGAGAATCAATGACTGTTCAGGCCTGTAATCTTGGATAAGAGGAAGAGGAGAATCTTCATCCTCTGGTGCCTCAGAGAGTGATGCAGGAGCATCCTGGGTGTAAGGGCAATCTTGCATCACCCAAAAATATGTGTTTTTCTATTCAATAAGGGCTATTTTGTATAGAGCTGCTATTTTTGGAAACTTACTATTTTTAGTAAGTTGG
>MU226470.1:2847394-2890773 GCA_018584345.1 Thuja plicata
TGCTGGAAAAAACCAGTCCCTGGGCTAAATTTGACGCCCGTATGGACGTCATCGGGCTATCTGAGCGGCACCACCAGTGGTGGTGGTGGTCAGGTGGCTGTCAGGTGGCCTGCAGGTGGCACTGCGGCCAGGCGGCGCAGAGGCGGCACAGCAGGCGAAGGTTGCGGCCGAGCGGGTAGGAGGCGGCGGGCGGGTCGGGCGCGGGCGGCGGCTGAGCGGCCGGGTGGCGGCGCGGTGGCTAGTGGCTGTGCACAGGTGGCGCAGTGGCGGCCCACCCAAAACCAT
This sequence comes from Thuja plicata, assembly GCA_018584345.1. Taxonomy (NCBI): domain Eukaryota; kingdom Viridiplantae; phylum Streptophyta; class Pinopsida; order Cupressales; family Cupressaceae; genus Thuja; species Thuja plicata. The sequence goes on from MU226470.1 coordinate 2,847,680, forward strand.
TTTAAAAATGCATTTTTTTATTTTTTTCAAGTTTTTGCCTCGATTTTTGAGCCGTACGGCCCTAGGAGGCGAAAAAAATTTCCCTGTGGTCACAGAGGCCAAAATAGTCAAACTTTATATTTTTTCAACTCTCCCGGGCCTTCTGAATGCAATGGCGAAGTCTATTTTTGCTCAAATAACTCCAGAAAATGGTGCCTCCTTCAAAGTGACAGAAAAAACCCCAAAAAGGTTGTGGCTATCGTCTTCGAATCGTGGCTTCAAAGACCTTCGATCAGGCAGCGACAGGGTAGCTCTAATACCATGTAGGATTTGAGAAACATGCAAATCTACAGAACCTGAATACACCTGCATGTAAATGACCTGATACAAAGTAGAAGCACAAAAATGAAAAAGAAGAACTCAGAGATGCTCAAAAGAAGAGTCACGATATTATTCTCTCAGTTATGAAAAAACATTACAAAGTTCAGCCTATAAAGGTGAACAAACCCTAATAACAGAAAAGCTAGGTTGCGCAATATAATTAATATAAAGTATTAATTATATGCACCTAAGAGATAGCTTAAGAGAAAAAGAGTAAGTAAACTAACTAATTACTCTAACAATTTTGACTATTTTGATCTTGTTCACGTCATTTGGTTTGATGTTTGAAATTGGAATTTACCATTTTTTAGTTTGATTGAATGTTTGGATTTATTGAAAAGTTAAAATGTCATGGTACTTGATCTTGAATAACCACATTTGTTTATTTCTTGTGTATGTTTCTATGATGAGTTCATTAAGTTAGGATTTTGCCCCTGGTTTAACTTTGACAATGATAATGAACTAAGACCATTTCCAAACCATGATAAAAGCTTGCTTGGATAATTGAGCTATTGAACTTTGAGGGTTTATTATGACTATGTACATGGATTACGAAATGCAATTGGATATTTATAAGGATGAAAGAAATGTAAATGCAATGCTTGATAGATAAAGGAGATCAACTTAAAGCAAGTAGCATATGTTTACCAGTTTTTCACTTCTTGGATTTATTGCATTTTTTTATTTTTCTTTTTTTTCTATAAGGTTCATGCTTTCTAGGTTTTCACAAAGATAATGAAATTTTGAGGACTTTTTCTATTGTTTTTGCTTTCTTCAAAATCCATATTTACTTTTTTTTCAGGTTCACTTTTTGTTGTACAAGCAGATACTCTTTCATCTGACACTCTTTCAACTAATTAGGTATATAACCTCTTAAGATGAATTCTATTTATAGGTTCTTCATATTCTTCTCCATCACATGTGGCTAACTTATATGTCCATATTCCATAGGATGATGTGATGACAAAGGGTCCTAGCCAATTTTCTTCAAAGTTGCCTTTATTTTCCATTTCTTGTTGATTCTTTGGGTTTTTCCTTAGAAATAGATCAGCAACATGAAACTTCTTAGGTTTGATCTTTTTATTATAATTCCTTGACATCATCTTTTGAAAAGCTAATAGGTGATCATATTCTTCATGCTAACATTCCTCAAGAAATTATTGTTATTGAAATCTAGAAACTCTATAATATTCATCTATCAATATGCCATGTAAGGAAACTCTAAGTGATGGTATTTCTACCTCCAAAGGTAAAAAAAAATCAGCTCCATATAATAAGGAAAAAGGTGTAGCTCCGGTAGGTGTTATGATGCTAATTCTATAAGCCCATAATGCTACATTCAAATGGATATGCCAATCTCTACCTGAGTCATCAACCATCTTTTTAAGAATTTTGAGGATTTTTTTAATGGAATCTTTTGCTTTTCCATTCCCTTGTGGGTAATAAATTGAAGAGAAATGTTGAATGATATAAAATATCTCACATAACTCTTTTACATAATTTTTTTTGAGTTGTTTCCAATTATCTTTTATGATGGCATGGGATATGCCATATCTGCAAACTATGTAGTTCAAGATAAACATTGATATTTTTTTCCTATGGTAGTTTATAAAGGTACAACTTCAAACCATTTAGTAAAATATTATGTTGTTGTAATGATGTATTTATGACCATTTGAGGAAGAAGGATATTGCATTCCAATCAAATGAAAACCCCATTGATAAAAGGGCCAAGGTGTAGTCAATGGATGTAACTCTTGTTCTAACACATGTATCAAGTTCACATGAAATTGACATTTTTGGAAAGCCTTTACAAACCGGCATGAGTCTTTTTCCATCATTGGCCAATAGCACCCCATACTAATGATTTTATTAGCTAAGGTAAACCCACTTGAATGTGATGAAAAAATACCCTCATGAATGTCTTGCGAGGTTGTTTTAGATTAATCGACCTCTAAACATCTAAGAAATGTCCCATCACAACCTTGATGATACAATGTGTCAGATATTAGGACATAATGTGAGGCTTGACATATGAATTTTCTCTTTACATTTCAGGATTGGTTCAAAGGTAAGATGTTTCCTTTCAGGTAAGTGTATATAGGACCATACTATGGGGATTCAGGACCAACAAGTAGATATATTAATTGAGATTCAATATTTTCATAGGAAGGTTTTACCAATTATTCCACCAAGAACTCATATCTTGCATTCTGGTTAGGTACTTTTAGAAGTGAAGCCAATGTTTCCATTGCGTGTTCTACTTTTTTCTCTACTCTTGGGATTTGTTCAAAGGTGATCATCAAAACATACTTCTTAATATCATCTATAATTCTCTTATAAGGCATCAATTTATCATCCTTAGTTTGATATTCATCATTTTTTATTAATGATAAGTTGTGAATATCCAAATATTTGCAAATTTTTGATTCTCCATTCTAAAGAAAATTTTATCCCAATCACTAGTACTTCATATTTGACTATGTTATTCGTACATGGGAAAACAATTTTGTAGGACTTATTTATAGTATAACCTTGAGGTGTGATGAAGATAATCCCTGCCCCCGAGCCAAGTTGAGTATATGACCCATCAAAATAGAGCTTCCATGTTTGAGGTATAGTTGTAAGAATGTTTGCATCTAGAAATTATATCTACATTGGTTCATCACTTGATATGGGTGTCTCTTCTAGTTGATCTTCTATAACTCAAGCTTTTATTTCTCTTTGGTACTCATATTCTATATCAAATTAAATTAGAACCATAACCCATTTGGCTATCCTTCCTATTATAGTTCATTTACTAAGAAGATATTTTAAAGGATCTATCTTAGAAATTAACTTGACTTCATGTACTAGCATATAGTGTCTTAGTTTTTAGGAAGTAAAAACCACTTCTATAGATGCTCTTTTTATGAAGGTTTAGTTAATTTTGTACTTAACCAAAGTTTTATTGATGTAGTAAATAGCCTTCTCTTTTGCTTGCACATCTTATTAGGCTAACAAAGGTCCTAATGAATTCTCTGTTGTTTAAATGTAGAGCCAAAAAAGTTTGTTAGTTGTTGGAGCCATTAGTATTGGAGGATTCATCAAATATTTCTTGAGTATCTCAAAAGCTTCATCACACTTGGAATCTCATTTAAAGGTAATGTCTTTATGGAGAAATTGAGTGAAAGAGTGATATTTTTCTACAAGTTGAGATATAAACCTTCTAATTGATTGGGGTCTTCCTCGCAATGATTTCAATTGACTCATATTTCTTGGAGGTCCCATTTCCATAATGGCCTTCACTTTTTCTGGATCAACTTCAATTCCTTTTTCTGACACAATATCTCCAAGAAGTTTCATGACTTCACCCCAAATGCAAAATTCTTTGGGTTTATCCTAACCATGAATTTTTCAATCCTTGTGATGATTTTATTCAATATTGGTAGATGTTATTCTCTTGTATGTGATTTGTCTAAAATATAATCTACATAATCTTCCATAAAGGTATGCATAATGTCATGAAAAATTGTAGTCATTTCTCTTTGATAAGTGTCTCCAACATTTTTAAGACCAAAGGGAGTCACATTCCAATAGAATTTACCCCATGCACATGTGAATTTCATTTTATATTTATCCTTGGGTGCAATTTTGATTTGGTTATATCCAGAGAATCCATCCATTAATCAGAACATAGAATGTCGCATTGTAAGATCAACAATGGTGTCAATGATTCAAAGAGGGAATTCAACTTTAGCATATGCCTTATTTAGGTCTCCAAAATATATGCAAACCCTTATACTTTTATCAGTTTTAGAAATAGGTAAAATATTTAAAATCCATTCAACATATGTAATGGGTTGAATGAAACTGGTGTCCAAAAGTTTCTTCAATTCTTCTTTGACTAATAAAGATTAATGTGGGTGCATTTTCCTCAAGTTTTTTTCATGGGCTTAACTCTTGGAGCTATGCTAAGATGGTGCATTATCAAGTTTGGATCTAACCCTCACATGTTGACACATGACCATGAAAAATTAATTTTTCTTTCTTTGAAGAATTCCATAAATTCTTTAATTGGTAATCTTGGGTTCTTGTGTCCCAATGTTCACTTTTTCTATCAGTTTAATCAAAATAAATGATCTTTCATCATAATGCTCAGGAAAAGGTATAAAAATTTTCATCCTTAGGAGCCTCAAAGAGGTTTTCAACTTCAGAATCATCTTTTATTTTTACTTTTCCTTGATCTAGCACTGCCACATGGTGGTTTTCACTACTAGATATTTGATTTTTTCTTTTTTATCTTCCTTTTATTTCTTTGACTAAGAAACTTGAAGCCTCCCCCTTTTTCTATCTCTTGATATGGTTCATTGGTGGAAGAAGATTCAGCTGCATTAAGGTACAAGGCAAGAGAATGATCATTTTAAAAGGTGTCTAGTTCATTTGGCTCATTTAATTCCAAAATAATGACTTCCATATGTATCAACGGAAAAGGATCATTGTGTGGGTTTAGGTCTATTGGAGTTAAAGTCTCGATTTCAATATATTTTGGCTCATACATTTTATCTTCAAGGTCTATGGCATTAAATTTCTCAAGATTATCCATATGGATTAGATATTTTTCTTCCTCACTAAAGTAATCTTGATTGTATTGTTAATCTAACTCTTGTGAGACATACCCTGAACTTTGTCCCTCTAGAAATGAAGGTAAATATGCCTCTCCTACCCTTTCATAACTTGATTTTTGTGCTTCTTTGGATGTAGGTTTATAAGAGTGAATTACATCAAATTATTTATCATGACATAATTCCTCTTATAATGAATCACATTCCCAATTGGGAGATTCTTCATCACTATATGAATTCAACTTGAGAATTTGTTCATGAAAATGAGGGGTATTCTTATCAGTATGTCCTAGCTCAAGGTATCATATTCTCTTGAATAGACCTCCAATTGGTTTTTATAGGTTATAATAATCCTTACTTTCTTCTCCCAAGAGGACCTAATCCATGTTAGCCCATCTTTTTTATTATTTCAAAATATTTCCCATATTTATGTGTGGGAATGCTGACATATTGTACCCTTTCATTTGTTCCTTCTTCATCTTTGTATAACCACTTTAAGATTTCATTATCTTCTACCTTGGATGATGTGATAACTCTTACAAATTTTTCATTATACCTTTGAGGAGATGTTTGTTCTTTTGAAGTGAAACGTTGTCTATGAGACTTAGGAGAAAGTGGTAAATTGACCATTGATAAGGAATATTCTCCAACCCCTTTGTGATGGACATTCAATTTATTCTCAAAATATTTCATGAAGGTGTTCATTTTTAGATAATGGGCTTCTTTTTCTTTCCCTTTTTTTGATTTTGAAAAACTTAGCTCTTTTTTTTTTCCTTTATTTGAAATATTTGTATTAGAGGAACTAGAGTCTTCACCATTTGAACTAGGAATATTGGCCTTTTTTCTTTCCTTTTCTTTCTCTTTGGATGTCGAACTTGTACTAGGAACGTATTTAGAACTTGAACTGGGTATTTCTTTGGAACTTGAGTTAGAATCTTCTTTAGTTTGTCTATTTGATGAATCTAACATGGATATATCTCTAGTATGTGGCACAAGGGAATCCATGACTGATTTCACATGGTTACAATATTGAAAAGGATTGAGGTCACCATTTACTGTTATCTCTTTCCAAAGGTATGGAAACTTCAATCATTTATGATAGGTAGAAGGGACCTCTTGCATCTCATGGATCCAAGGTCTACCCAACAATATATTATATGTTAAATTTAGATCCAACACTTGGAAAACTATATCTTTTTGAATTGGCCTCACTTGGATTGGTGGAGTAACTATACCCTTTGAAGATATTTATTTAGCATCATAAGCATTAATTGATTGTTATAATTTTTTTTTATCCTCAAAATTTTTAGAATATCCCAAATATTTCACAAGATTTAAAGTACATATGTGTTACAAGTGAGGTTTTTGTTGCACCAAAAGATCAATCTATCAATGCTCAATACAACCACTAGAGCTATAGAATCCAAAATACGTGAATCGTCCCTTGACACAAATACTAAGGGGAGTGATGGCCATTTGGCCAAAAATCTCCCCCTTAGTGTTACCCGAGGGGATTTGAACCTGTGACCAGGCTCTGATACTACTTGTTACAAGTGTGGTTTCCATTTCACCAAAATATCAACATATTGATGCCCAATACAACAACTAGACTTTGATAATTCATGGGAGGCGATTAGTCCCTTGTCATGAATCTTGAGGGGAGCATTGGTCATTTTTCCAAGAATATGTTCAAGCCATCCCCTCCATCTATCAAGACTCTTTTAACCCTATTATTGTGGATGAGGAATTCAATATGAGAGGGTAATTTTTGTAGGTGGTCCAAGGACATATAATATTTCTCAAACAAATATAGGCAATTTGGCACAATAAGGTGACCTTCCATGGTTTTAAATTGATCTACATCATATCAACTAAGGATTTTTCCAAAATTTCTTTATGAGAGGATGATATTTTTAACAACTCTAAGATAGAGATGTGAACAAGAGTTTTTAGAAGTTGATCAACTAAATTGTATTTATTTAATGTAGATGATGGAAATTTATTCATGGTTTTCTAGTTGGATATTCTTTTTAGGGTAATTTTGGATGCTTTCCACCAAGTAACATAATTGAAACTCTCTTTCTATTGTTTATCTTTAACCATTATGACATTGATGGTATTGTAACAAATGGAAAAATCATTGATTGTATTGTCATAGGTGTGAGAAAAATTTACCTTGTTTCCCTTGTTATTAATTTTGTTTGTATTTGAAAATTCACCTTTCTCATGATTTAAGAAGGGGTTCATAAAAGTATTCTCTTCATTATTTTTGGGTCCATCAACTTCAATAGTTTCATTATCTATGAGATATTTGAAAACATGATTTAATCTCATACAGTCATTAGTATTGTGTCCTTTTTGTTTATGATACTCACAATGGTGTGAGTCATTCTACTATGAGGAACATTATGACATTGATGGTATTGTCAAAACTAGAAAAAGCATTGATTGTATTGTCATAGGTGTGAGAAAAATTTACCTTAATTATCTTGTTATTAAATTTGTTTGTATTTGAAAATTCACCTCTCTCATGATTTAAGAAGGGGTTTTTAAAAGTATTCTCCTCATTATTTTTGGGTCCTTAAACTTCAATAGTTTCATTATCTATGAGATGTTTGACAACATGATTTAATCTCATGCCTTCATTAGTTTTGTGTCCTTTTTTTTTATGATACTTATAATGGTGTGATTCATTCTACTATGAGAGTTTAACTTGAGGTTCATAACCTCTTCACTCGGGTAGAGCTATAATCATGTTTTGAAGGAGTGTTTTTAGAGTTGTCTCAAGAGGTTCTCCTAATGTAGTAAATTTTCTTCTAGGTGATGTGATTGGGGACATATTGAATTATAGCCTTGGTTGATTTTTACCTTGGTTATTGTTTTGTTTTCTCAAGGAAGTATTGTTGGGTGGGTTAATATTATTTTCTTGATTATTAATATTACTAGAAAGATAGAAGGGTTTGGGTTTGAGATTATTTTCTTCTACCACTCCATCATTTACCAAGTTTTTGTTATCATTTTTCAACTAGAACTTGGATTTGTCATTATTATTATTGGTTGAGGGGTTGTTGTTGGAGGTATTGGTATTGTTTGAAAATTCTTTTTTATCCTTGTATAGCTTGAGTTAACCCATTCTTACCAAAGCATCTTGTATTTTGATACCATTTTCGATCATTTTTTCAAATGATGGGGGACATTGGAATTGTAACCAAAATTTCATTTCATTGTTCAAATTTTTAATGAAGATGTCTATCTTCTCTTTTTTGGGCACACTTCTTAGGTACTTGGAAAATATTCTTCTCCAATGTTGTAGAAAATTCAAAAAGGATTCCCCATTTATTTTTTTGGTATTTCACAAGTTTAACATGGTCACTTCATGTTCAATGTTATAGGAGTATTGGGTGACAAACTTTGCATAAATTCTTCAAATGTTTTAATTCTAGGTGGTAACATAGAAATCAACCTATATCTTGTCCACCTAAGCTCCTAGGAAATAGTTTCAATACATATGTTTGTTCATGGAGGATCTCCATGCTCAACATGCAAAATTATCTAATGTGTTCTTTAGGGTTGATTGTGCCCATGTACTTGTCATATTTTGGAAATTACACATTGGTTGGTAAAGGTATCATGACCAAAATTTTGTTAAAGGGAAAAGGAAAAATTCCTTCTATTGTATACTTATTTGGAGCATTCCCCTTTTGAATGTTATCTAATTATTCATGAAGAGATTGGATATGTCTATTTAAAATTCCTAGAGGCTTAACTTCATCCTCATCTTGTCTTAATTTTGATACATCATAGTCATGAGGTAGTTTAACTCCTAATTTAGCTAAGGTCATGAAATACATTTCCTTTTATTTTTATAACACATTTTCAATAATTTAAAAAAATAAAATTTGTTGTGCTTCTCTTATCTTTTCCTCTATTATCTCACCATGTTCTCCATTGTTGGTGTTACTATTGTCGGTATTGTAAATGTTAGCCTAATCATTTTCCATGTTGGATTGATTTTTTAGAATTTGATCTATTTGGTGGTTTTGGACCACTTGATGTGTTTGATCTGAGTGTGATTTAGGTTGAGTCTTTTGTTGAAGTGGTACTTCTTCATGAGTCACATTTCAGTTATCTCTAACTGAGTACTTATGAACCCTTGTTCTTACTGGAATAACCATGTGATACCCCTTTGAAGGCAGATTCCTTTGAGTGAGTTAAGTAGGTTTTAAATCTAGGTTAGGTTGTCCAAACAATTTATGAGTTAGAGTTTCACTGATGTTATAACCAAGGTAAAGTGTGTCTTGGGTTCTAGGAAAAGTGTGTCTGATTTCTTTAGTTCTAGGAAAAGGATATACAATCCTTGGATGAAAAACTTTTAGAAACCCAAAGTCAATGATGATTTGACTAAACTCCACAATGTTGATGTCTGTGAAACTCAATGTAAATGAATAAATTTGTTTAAAAGTCCAATTTTTATTTTTTTGAAATAAGGTGGTGGAGCCACTTAATATATTATTATATTAATATAACAATCCAAATTATGACAAATTTGAAGTCTATTTTCACTGAAATAGGCCCTACTCCGAAAAGGATATCTAAAAGTGTTTTCATGTTTGACCCAAGAGATATGCAAGTACTCTCTATTTGGAGATGACGTTTTATAGGAAACATTTCAAAGATTAACGATGATGTTTTTATGTTTAAAGGCAATTGACCATTGTGTATATAAGCCATCAACTGTATAATCTTTTTCCAATTTTGTGAAGTTTTGAGGTTTTTGTTTGAGATTTCATTTCAAATGGATAATTTATTCTTATTGTTTGGATCATCAAACATGGAAAACACACAAACACTTGTTTCCAACCCTAAAATCTACACAAAAAGTGTATGTTCTCGATCATTTCCATGGGTCACTCACATAAAAGACAATACAAGCAAGCTACCTATGGTCATTTTTTTCTTACATAGATAAAAAAAGGTAGCCTTACTATTTAATTGAGTTATAATAAAGATATTGTTTAAAGTATATTTGCAATTTACCTCCCTTTACAAGAGCCTCCCACAATCATGAAGACAAATTTTTGCATGATCTTGAAGGACTACTAGAGGAGGACTATTGTTCAAATATTTTCATCACTCACCTCATTAAGGATGAATAAATTTTATTTTTGACTGATTTGGATCACCATGGCTTAAATGGTTGTATCCCACTTGTTTTGTCCCTCTCACCAACTTCATAAGGAAAATTATCAAGAGGTAGGTCCTCTATGGCTAAAGAAAATGCACTACTTGGAATTAAATCAAGGTTAGGATAGGTCTGGTATTCTGATCACCTAAAAGGTGAGAGCATGTCCCTATTATCCTTAGCCTCCAAATAGAAAAAAAAAATATGGTTCATTTTTAGACCTTTTCTAACTAAGGGAACTTTGATAGGTTTGGAATTTTGATTATCTTAAGAAAGTTGAGATCATAGGCCCACTATCATTGTTCACTTGAACAAAAAGGTATCCAAATTAGTCTGTGTTTGAAATTAAATTGCAAAAAGTGAAAGAAATGCACATGAAAGATTTATAGTTTTTCATGTGCACCTTTAATGATGATAGTGCATTTTTTAGATTCTAACCATTTACCTAATAATTTAGCTTGAGATCCTTATCATCCAATGCCTCCATGAATGTTATTCCAATACATGCAAGCCAAAGTGAAAAAAAAATCCAAATGATAGCAAAATCAACAATTCTAAATCGATGAAGCCTACAAAGGATAAACATATAAGTTGATTGCTACTTCATATTATGTTTGATACATGTTGATGATGATTATGTATCAATTTTAAGATTTCCCCTCTTCTCCAAGTGTTTCCATCTCATTTTCTAATTTTATCTTCTTTGCATACTTATTCAATCACTTTGCCTCTTTTTCTTCAAAATGATCAAGTAATCCAGAGGTAGCCTTCTTGGTTTTCCTCAATTTAGCCATCTTCCAGTCATTACAAACAAAATTTAGTTTTCAGATTTTAATTCTTTACATCAGATTTAATGACAATGTTAATATGTTGAAAGGTGACAAAATTTTCTTAATAGAAATGAACTTTAGCTTAAAAGTGACATAATAAAGAGAAGAAGAGATAGAAGAATAGGTATAAGTGACAAAATTATATGCAAAAGTGATGAGCTTCTCTATAAAGGCAACAAACTTCTGCATAAAGGTGATGAAATTCTGTGTAAAGGAGATGAACTTCTATGGAAAGGCGATGACTATGTTTTTCATGAACTTTCAAGTGTCAAATCTACAACAAAAAATCTCAAAAACAAATAAAATTTTTTAGTGAGGCATGAGCCCCAAGGTAGGCTCCATTTGTGTGTTTGAATTTCTAAAAACTACAAACTTAGAATGAAACATTGATACAATATTCCAATTTAAATCAAATGATAACACTATATTATGAAGGGAATGAAATACTATGAGCATTCCATCAATCTCTAATTCTAAGGATTTCAGTATTTCTCCTAGCTGCGAGTAATTATCCTCAAATGACAACCTATAATATGAGAGAATGAAGATGGAAGTTAGATTTATGATGAAATGATGCTAAATTCTATGCTAAATGTATAATAATATGAAATTCCTCCATTACACTATGATTATAAATTATTCTAATAAAAAATTGCTAAAATAACAATGCTCTTAATGATGAAAATGACTATAATACACTTTCTCAAAAATGATGGTGGATGTTTAACTCTATTTGAGCATCCTATTTATAGGATTTCCCAAGGTGTAGGGGTGATTTTAGGTAACCACAATCAAGGTATGATTAGGATTAGTGGTTGATGATGTGTCCCCTTTGGGTGGACTAGATTGATTCTCAAGATTTGATGGTCAAGATACCAAAGCTTATTTGTGATCCATGAGCTCTTTTTCCTCTTCTCACATTGGTTGATTTACTTTTGTCATGTAGTAGTAGGTGAGATAATTTAGGAGGAATTAATTCAAAATAATGAGTTTAATTATCCATGTATGATTTATTGGATTGGATTTAATTAATTAATGAACTATATTATCAAATAATTAATTCAATTACATAGTTAATTGATTTTTTTTATTTTAATTAATCCAAATGGCTTGAATTTAGTTAATATTCCCTTTGACCATTTTAGGTGTATACAAATGTAATCACAAGTGTTGATTGAATAACATGAATCCATAAAAACCCAAAAGGAAATCATAAAATTTATGCTTGCATGAAGGTTGTTGAAGCTTGTCACAATGAAGAATATGGTTGGACAAAATGCCTTGAATATTGAAAACCTCATCTTGAATGCTTTGATGCAAAATTGTAGTTGAGAGATCCAATTAAGTTGAGTGGTATCCCAAAATGAGGGAAGGTATTTTTCTTTTATACCTCTTCCTACCATTTCAAGGTGAAAAACTTGAAGAAATCTAATGCGGGTTTAAAATCCCTGCCAAAACTAAGTGACCATTGCATAGGTTTCAATTTGGGACCAATTATTAGGGAATGAAGCAACCGATTTGGCCCATTCCCTAGACTAAAATGACCAAGTGACCCTAGTCCCACCAATGCAGTCCAAAATTGGGATGATAGTTCCTAAATTGGTAGATAATGCTATAATTATCTATGGAATCAAGAAGGGGTAAATAGAACTAGATGTGGGAGGCGATACATGCTAAAATAGGGTCAATTTACATTTTGCCCCAGCTTTAGCAGGATTATGATCCTATATGCACACTCATGGTAAAGTATAAGAAATAAAGAAATATGGAGAGGGATATGATCATAAGAAATACTAAAAAGATATAATACATCATTAAGATCAAGGGAAGAACCCCCCAAACCAAATATTTTAACTAGTACAACTATGTACTAGGGTACACAAAAAATGAAAATAAGAAAAGGTAAAGGCCAACAAAGACAATAAAAAATGGGTTTAGTACTAAAAAAAAGTCTCTAAATAAACTATTTGAAGAGACCTTGATGGACAAAAGTGTCTCAAATTCTAGTATCATTCTCAGAAAATTATTTCAAGAGCATAAGTGGTCACATGGAAGGAGAAAGAACACACATCAAAGATAAGAAAAGACTTCATGGTCCAACCAACTAGAAATTTGCATTATGCTATGGGATCATGGAGAATATAGAGAAAGGAACCATTAATTACAAAGCCTATCAAGTCAAGAGAAGAGTAGAAGATAACTTAGTAATATTGTGAAATTATAGTTCCATTCACCCTAATAGATATTTTGATGCAAAGATAGAGTTTATAGTTCAAAAAATTGTATTATTCTAGTCTATCCATCATAAGAATATCCAAAGAAAGAATTGTATATGAGAAAATCCACAAAAAATGGTCCAAAAGGACAACCAATGAAAAAATTGTATCTGAGGGAATCCACTAAAAATTTGTACAAAAGGATAACCAAGGAAAGAATCAAATTTAAGGAATTTTTTCTAAAAAGGGTGCAAAAGGATAACCAAGGAAAGCATTGTTTCTAAGGAAATCCGCTAAAAATGGTGCAAAAGGATAAGCAAGGAAAGGATTGTATATGAGAGAATCCATAATATTATACACAAGGAGGCTGCATATATGTCCCCCTCCTTAATATGGAAACTTAGATCTATGATGGAATATTAAGGAAAATATGAACAAGCATACACACCTCCAACACTAAGGAGATGTTGTTTAGGAAACAATGTACATCCAACCCTAGAAAAAGAGGCACTTTTAAGCCAAGGAAGAGATAATTGGAAAAATATTTGAAAAAAGTATAAAGAGATCCTTTTGAGGGATGTAGAAAGAGATAAGGAGAAAGAGATCTTTTCTCAAGGACATCTACCTCCACGAGGAGATCTTGGAAAAAATAACATCATTGAGAAAATGACGAGAAGGAGAAAAAGATTTAACACCTTCCCCATTGTTAGGAAAAGGGATTATTGATGAAGGATAACACACTTTAAGCCCCAAAATAAGGGATTTGTTTATGGTTCACAGAACCTATCCTAAGAGCTATCAACTTAGGGTTAATAGGCCTCAAGTGCCTAAATGACCGCTGGATCCAAAACAATGTAAGATTCATTTGTAAGACCAACTGACAAATAGGAAACTCTTATAAGCCACTTGGTCAACCTCTATCAAAGGACCTAAATTTATTCTAGGATATCATTTTTTGTTTTATTTTTTCATTTGGATCCATTTGGGGTCCATAAGTTGTCTTAGAATGCACAAAATTCCTTAGGAGAAAAACTTTCTCAGAAAGATGTAAAATTGCAAAAGTTGCAAAATGCAACTTTGCAAGAGAAGTGATTTGAGCATTTCGGATTTCCAACTTTTCCAATAGTCTAAAATGTTTGAAAAATTGTTGGGGATGTTGCATGCAGCCTATATATTCTTTATTGAGTCAAATTAAATCAAGGAAGAGAGGAGAGATGATGTATGAAAAATTATGGTGATGAGGAATAATAAGACAATTCTAGTTTTAACACTATTATGTGAATTTTCAAGATGTTTGGTATCATATGTTTCATTGAATATATTTAAGATCTACATGGTGGGAAGGTCCTCTGAGTTAGCTTTCTAATAAGTCTATTTTGGGATCTTGAAGAATCCATTTGTAGGAGTTGTTGATAGGTTCTTCGTCAGATACCCATTGTGTTCAGAATAAGGGTTCCATACATAAACGACCCTAACTTGAAATATTACTAGTAGATTAAAATGACCACTTGGGGAATGAAATTTAGGTAAATGTGTTGTAAGATTCCAAATTTTGGGTACTGGAAGTCATCAGCACCTATTTTTAACACCAATCCCTAGGCCAAGCATAACCATGTGCTTGGTCATATTTTTTGAAGATTGAGTGTGTAGGAATTTGGGAGTGGATCGATTGAATCTGATAGTGGATTATGTGTATTTAAAATTGAAAAGTATTAAATATCATAAAGAATGAAGAATTATTGGCAAGACTTATCAGCATAAGGAGGTCAACTATCGATAGCCAACAGCTATGGTTGAAAATGGAAAATCACAATGAAGCCGACAAGAATGGACTTTTGAACTCTAGAGGCCCTACGATATGACCAATACAATATATCTAAAGGAATAGGAAACTGAGTCCACTCCCTAATAACAAGGTTTCCTTCCTAGCACACCTAGATGAATACTAAGTTAAAGGATTGAGTTTCCTTTAACTTGATGTTCAACAACAAAGATTTTTTATTAGAATTGTTTATAAATGGATTGGGAAAGGTGGTTTAAAGGTGTAGAGTCCTTTGTCTAAAATCATCCCCGTTAGAGGTTTGAGTAACCTATCATAAGAAGGTTTAACTACCTAGATTGAATGGCTCTGCATCATTGTATGATAGATATACACTTTCAAACAAGGAAGAGGTTGTTATTAATGATACACACCTCTTGTATTTGAGAGTTCTCCCTAATCAAAACCAACAATTCCATGTAATAAAGGACATCACATAAATAACAAATACCAAATAACCATAGGAAAGTGGATCATTAGGAGAGATAAGGTGTTTTAAGAAAAGCTTTCCCCATAAGTGACAAGGCAAGGAAAAAGGTTTCCACCATTTTACTCACAAAATAAGATTGTAAATAAAAGCATAACACTGTGTAAAACAAAGAGCCCCCTATAAAGAAAGCTACTAAGCCTACATAGTGTGGAACAACATAATAGGTGAAGGAAATGCTAGTGCACAATATTTTTACTAATAAATATTATAATGTGAGGTGTAATGGGAATAAGGATTTTATCATGTAAATATTTCAAAAAAAAACTACGTTTTATTCAATAAGTGAGATAATGAGAAAAATAATGATGAAACATACAATCCATTTCGTTTGGTTTTTTTTGGAAAATGTTTAAAAGGGAATTTAATATTTTTGTCCTTGTTAATTCTGCAAAAGATGATTTTCACTATATTTGTGTGATTCTCATTAGAAAGTGAAATAATTTCTAGGGGTGCAAAGCTTTGTGTAGTACATTGAATTCAAAAAGATTTTATAGGGACATTTATTCCTTCTTTTATTATTCCAAGACCTTGTCCATTATATCCTTGTTTATAAGTAATGCCATATCCTACATTATTATGAAATTTTAGTTAAGAGGGTGTAAAACTTTCATCTTGAGGTAAATATAGAAGGGTGTTGTATAAATATTGTTGCTCCCACTATGAGAGGGGGGATGAATCAGAAAAAATCAAAACTTAAACTCTT
Organism: Thuja plicata; assembly: GCA_018584345.1. Classification (NCBI taxonomy): domain Eukaryota; kingdom Viridiplantae; phylum Streptophyta; class Pinopsida; order Cupressales; family Cupressaceae; genus Thuja; species Thuja plicata. Next base: position 2,863,883 of record MU226470.1, read on the forward strand.
AAATCTGAACTCACTGATTCACTCAGTAAGTATTGAATATAGTAAATAACCAATTCACCAAATAAAATAAGCAACAGTCAATCATTCAAACTTAGAAACATCAAACTAACTCATTCACACATGATATAACACATTGACACCAGATTTAACTCATAGACACGAGATTTAACAAGGATACCCAATTTGGGAAAACCCTCTGGGGAATTGTAACCCATAATAAAAAAAATGTACCCTTCTGAAGTACGCTTGGTTAAGAACTTAACTTGTTAAAGATTACAAACACATTTGCCAAATGTGACCCTATTAGGGGATTTATCTCAGATCTATTAAGATCTTCACCCTGTTAGAAGTGGCCTTATTAGAGGTCTTCAAACACTCTTTTAGAATGTCACCTAAGTCTAGGTTTTACATATAGGACAGCTAAATCCACTCAGTTAAGAGATTTCTCTGTTACAAATGTTAATAAGAAACAGTAAAATTTGATCTATAAAAATTAGCAACTCACTATTCTTGAATCAGTTCCTTTATGCTCAATTGAATACTGGCATCACATACTCTAGTGATCTCTTTCTCAGTTTGTAGATTCTTTGATCTGTCATTCTTTGTTCTACTCAGTAAATGTTGTTCTTCAACTTCTTTCCTTTTTTTCTGAATTTTCCAATAGTCTCTACTCTATGTAAATCTCATTCCTTATATAGACATAATTATGCCTCTTAATCTCCTTAAATTGATTTTCCTTCCTTTGCACTTAGTTTTTGGATCATCTTCTTCAATTTCTCAACTCGGTAAACCATGTCACTTTTACCTTGGAACTTGTAACTTTTGTTGGAACTTTCACTTTTCTGTTTAACTGCTTGATCTCCACCTTAGCTATTCTCATTGACTTTTCCTACTTGTAGATCTTGTAACAAACTTCATTTAATTAATTTCCTCATCTAGCTCATCATATCTTTGCACTAAATCATCATTTAACATTTGTATATTGTACTCGATAAAACTTTCTTTGCAACTCAGTAACTGACTTCATCACTACTCAGTGTCTAACTCACTCTTGGCACTCAGTAACTATAATCGATTCACATTACATTCTACCAACTAACTCAGTCTATCTCAATAAAGTATCTCTTTCACTCATAACTTAATTCATTACAGTTCCCAACTTGATCAATTAAATGTACCTCTTTGATAACATCAAATATACAGTAGAAAACAAGTAAAACATCATTACTTCATCATTGTCCGATCTGTATTTGTCACCCATTGAAATTTTCCTCTTAAGATATGTTAACACAATAAGAATCAATTGATCAATTGCTTGACATCAATGACAAAACAACAATTGATCTAACCATATCTATAATCATCATACTCGGTATCACTCGGTCTTTATCATCTCCATCATAAATTCATCAGTTAATCAACAATATCCCTCTTTTCCATGGATGGAAACCACTATAACAATGTTATAGAAATTGATGATGGCAACTCTCAAATACATAACTCTACTCCCTCTGAGTTGATATATATTATTCCACTTTGATATTTCTATTCTAAATCTCCCTCTTGGATAGATCTTATGTTTCTATATCATACATTCTAATTCTCCTTCATGAGTAAATATTTGCAATTCATTCTTCTCCCTCAATATCTCTCTATAGATAAATTTCATCGATCATTATCATCCCTCTTTGACAACAATGCCAAAAATTCATATTCCTGAAAACTTGTTTCAGTAGTGTATTATACCCTACATGTACTTATAAAACATTACATACAGAAATATTTTCACAACTTCAGGCATCACCTAAAGTGTGTCACACTAACATCAATTCAGAAATAGATATTCTAATGAAATATATAATTGATGAAGCACGCCTCATGCTCCTTAGTGAACATTAAATAGGGGAAGAACCCCTAATTTACCTCTTAGATACTCAAAATCATCTTTAGGTAGTGTCTTTGTAAAGATATTAGCCAATTGTTGCTTTGAATTTACATATTCCAATTTCACATTTTTCTCTTGAACTTGCTCTCTCAAGTAGTGATACTTGATATAAATGTGTCTGGTCTTTGAATGCATAACTGGGTTCTTTTATATATTAATAGCACTTGTATTATCACAAAAATAAGTAACTAGATATGTTATCTCTTCTTGCATACCTTCAATTAATTGCTTAATCCATACTATGTTTGCACAATTCATAGTAGAAGAAACATATTCAGCCTCAATAATAGACTGTGAAATACAACTTTGTTTCTTTCTCATCCATGTAACCAATCTTTCACCTAGAAAGAATGTGCCTCTAGCAGTACTTTTTCTGTCATCAACATTTCCAGCCCAATCTGCATCAGTGTATACTTATAGATCAAAATTACCTCCTTTTTTGAATAGTAAATCAAACTCTTCTATGCCTTGCAGGTATCTCAAATTCCTTTTACTCAGACATATGTGTTTCCTTTAGATTAGAAGAAAATATAGAAACAATTCCAAAGAGTGTGCTATATCAACTCTCGTGTTAACAACATACTACAATTTACCAATCATGGATTGGTAAAGAGTATTATCAACCTCTTGTGTTTCATCCTCTTTAGATAACTTACATCAAGTAACCATCGATGTTCCAACAAGTTTGGAATCTTCCATACAAAATTTTTAAGAATCTATTTGATATACTTGACTTGTATAATATAGATTCCTCTAGTAACTTGTTGTATCTATAGACCTAGAAAGAATTTAATCTCTTCAATCATTGAAATATCAAACTCTTTTCACATCTCATCAGCCAATCCTTTACATAAAGTGTCATTGCCTCCAAATATAATATCATCAACAAAAATTTTGGCGATAAAAACTTTATTATCACTATCACATTTCAAGTAAACATTACTATTATTACTTGTTCTTTGAAATCCTATTTTGATTAGATAAGAGTGTAGTCTCTCATACCATGCTCTGGGTGCTTGTTTCAATCCATATAAAGCTTTATGTAACTTACATACCTTGTTCTTGTTAGTGTTCTCAAAGAATCCCTCAGGTTGCTGAATGTATACTTCATCCTCAAGTATCTCATTAAGAAATGTAGACTTAACATCCATCTGATAAACTTTGAATTTTTTGTAAGAAGTGTATGCTAGAAGTATTCTAACTCCTTCCAGTCTAGCAACAGGTGCAAAAGTATCTCCATATTCAATTCCTTCTTCTTATGCATAACCTTTGCAAACCAATCTAGCTTTATTTTTGATAACTTCTCCATGCTCATTCAGATTGTTTTTGAGGATCCATTTAGTACCAATCACATTTTTGTCTTTAGGCTTGGGTACTAAAGTCCATGTCTTATTCTTCTCAATTTGATCATACACTTCTTTCATAGCTTTCATCCAATCCTCATTATCAAGTGCTTCCATAACTTTCTTCGGCTCAAATGAAGATATCAAAAATGTATTGTCTCTGGCCTTGCTCCTTTTCATCACTCCAGCTTCCTTATTTCCAATAATCTTTCTTGGGGAATGGTTCCTTCTCACATAATTTTCCAAAATAGGCTCGGTAGGTCTCGGTTCATCAACATCAACATTTGGTTGTGGAACTTCTTGTACATCTTCCTCCTCGGTAGGTGATCTCAATAAAGTTTTAGGTGCATCATGTTGTACATATACAAAATGTTCATAATCCTCAGGCTCCTTCTTACTTTCTTCTTCATTCTTTTCTGCAAATTCATCAATTCTCACATTTTCACTTTCCACCATTTTGTTAGTAACCTTGTTCAAACATTTGTAAGCTTTACTCTTTGCAGAATATCCCTCATCTCCTTTTGAATTAATCTTGCCTTCTCTAGAATCTTTCAGAATATAAAATTTGCTCCCAAATATTTTAAAGAAACTAACATTAGGTTTGTGATCATACTAGATTTTAGAAGGTGTCTTCTTGGTACGTTTATTCATTTGTACTCAGTTTAATGTGTAAACAACAATACTCACAGCTTCCCTCCAGAATTTTTCTAAAAATCCATTTTTAATCATCAGTGTCCTAGCACAAACAACAATGGATTTGTTCCTTCTCTTAGCAATCCCATTTAGTTGTGGTGTCATCGGTGCTGACAACTATCCCTTTATACCATTCTCATTACAAAATAATGTAAAATCATCAGAAGTAAACTCACCTCCTCTGTCAGATCTTAGACATTTCAACTATCTTCCAATTTATTTTTCAACTCGGGCCTTATACCACTTAAACATTTGAAATGCATCAAATTTTTCTTTTAAGAACATTATAGACATCATTCTTTAATAATCATCCACAAATAAAATAAAATATATGTCTCCATAATAACTTTGAGTTTTTATTTTTCCACATAAATTAGTATGAACTAAATCCAAAATACCTTGTGTAATATAAGTCTTTCTTGAAAAACTAGATTTATTCATCTTACCCATCTGATATTCTCTACACATAGCATTCTCTGGTTTTTCAAGTCTGGGTAGTCCTCTTACTCTATTCTTCTTACTCACTTTGATTAAGTTGTAAAAATTAACATGACAAAGCCTTTTGTGCCATAACCAAACATCTTCAAGTTTAGCAAATAGGCAACTCTTCACAGAAGTATCAAGATAAAATAGATTACCTTTAGATTTTTCTCCAATAGCAATTAGATTTCTCTTGTCATCAAATACTTTCACTCTTCCATAGTGAAATTCCATTTGGTGACCTATATTGTTAAGTTGTGCAACACTCAACAAATTATACTTTAGTCCTTCAACCCAATAGACATCATCACATCTTGTGTTATTCAGTAGAATTATAGATCCTTTTCATTTCATAGGATATGGAGTATCATTACCAAATCTAACATAACCTCCATCATGTTTTTCCAAGGAAATAAACTTAAGTGTGTCACCAGCCATGTGATGTGAACAACCACTATCTATAATCCATGTTTCATTCTTACTTGTGATATTAGGGCTCTAGGTGCTTCTTCATTAGAATCATCTTTTATAGCAACATAAACAACTTATTTTTCTGCATTTCTCTCAATATAATCATCATCAATTTGTCCTTCATTATAAAGATAACAAGATTTCATACCTTTGTTTTTGTAGTCTCTATATCTCCTGAATCTGTTTTCTCTCTTGTCCTTATCTTTATTTTCCTCATTATCTTTCTTTGGATAGTTAGATGCAAAGTGACCAATCTTATCACAATTAAAACATTTCAAGGGTAACTTACCCTGGTACTTTTCTTTGCCTCTTTGTAGCCTTCTAGCCAAAAAAGCTTCAAATTCTCTTTCATTCTCCACACATTCAGTAAATAGCTCATCAAGTCCTTCAGTGCAACTATAGAATTTCTCACTAGCACTGCTCAAATAACCATCTCTAGCAAAAACTTCTCTAGCCTTTCCAATCTTTAAAGTAGACTTAAATGTAGATTCAACCTTAGAAATAGAAGGCACACTATTGTCAAAATCGTTAAGTTCAAATGAATTTAACTTACAAATAGTGACATCCAGTGAAACATTCATCTGGGGTATAGATCTCGGCTCTTGTATAGCATACACACAAATAGCATAACTCGGTAGTAGAGTTCTCAATATTTTTCTTCTCACATCATCCTCTGTTATGTTACCACCAACTCCTCTAATAGAATAAAAAGTCTCCTTAAGTATTGTACTATATTGTATTATGTTCTCTCCTTCCTTCATCCTCATAGAGTCAAATTTTCCTCTTAAACTTTCTACTTTAGCATTCTAAACATGTTGATCTCCACCACAGGAAAAACAAATCGTATCCCACATCTGTTTCATAGTAGTACAACCATCAAGCTCATCATATTCATGATCGGTAAGTGTAGATGCAATCTCAATCATGACTTGTGTATGTTCAACTTTTTGTATTTTCTCCCTAAAATTCAAAGGTGTAGTGGTTGGTGCTATATATTCATTCTCAAGATAGTAAAGTGAATATTCTCCTACTCCAGACACATTAAACTTCATTCTACTTTTCCATGTAGATAAATGATCCCTATTCAGCTTTGGTGCTTCCCTCTTATACATCTTTAGATCTTACTCAAGTCCTTTAAACTTATCACTTCAGAGTAACAAAGCTCTGACAACAATTGTTGGTCCCATTGAGAGGGGAGTGAATCAGGAAATTCAAAACTTAATCTCTTAAATTTGAACTCACTGATTCACTCGGTAAGTACTTAATATAGTAAATAACCAATTCACCAAATAACATAAGTAGAAATCAATCATTCAAACTTAGCAAAATCATATTAACTCATTCACACATGATATAACTCATTGACGCTAGATTTAACTTATAGACACGGGATTTAACGAGGATACCCAATTTGGGAAAAAATTATGTGGGAATTGTAACCCACAATAAAAATTGTACCCTCTAAAGTACGCTTAATTAAAAACTTATCATGTTAAAGATTACAAACACATTTGCTAAATGTGACCATATTAGGGGATTTACATTAGGTCTGTTAAGATATTCACCATGTTTGGAGTGGCCTTGTTAGAGGTCTTCAAACACTCTTTTGGAATGTCACCTAAGTCTAGGTTTTACATATAGGATGGCTAAATCCACTCGGCTAAGAAATTTCTTTGTTACAAATATTAATAAGCAACAGTAAAATTAGATCTATAAAAATTGGAAATTCACTATACTTGAATCAGATCCTTTATGCTCAATTCAATACTGGCATCACATACTCCATTGATCTCTTTCTTGGCCTATAGGTTCTTTGATCTATCTTTCTCTGTTATGTTTGGTAAATATTGTTCTTCAACTTCTTTCCTTCTTTTCTGAATTTTCCATTTGTCTCTACTCTATGTAAATCTCATTCCTTATATAGACATACTTGTAAATCTTAATTTCTCAACTTGGTAAACCATGTCACTGTTTACCTCAAAACTTGTAACTTTTCTCAAAACTTTCACTTTTCTGTTTAACCACTTTATCTTTGACTTAGACCTTCTCATTAAATTTTCCTTCTCATAGATATTGTAGCAAAATTCATTTCCTCATCCAGCTCATCATAGCTTTGCATTAAATCATCATTTAATATCTATACACTGTACTCGATAAAAATTGCTTTGTAACTTGGTAACTAACTTCATCACTGCTCGGTGTCTAACTCGCTCTCGGTGCTTGGTGCTCAGTAACTGTAACCAACTAACATAAAATTCTACGGGCTGACTCAGACTATCTTGGTAAAGTGTCTCTTTCAGCCATAACTTAATTCATTGCAGTTATCGACTTGATCAATCAAATGTACCGATTTGATTACATCAAATATACAGTAGAAAACAACTAAAACATCATTATATGATCTATGTTTGTCACTCATTTAACATCTCTTAAGATATGGTAACACAATAAAAATCAATTAATCAATTTCTTAAGATCAATGACAAAACAACAACTGATCTAACAATTTCTACAATCATGATACTCGGCATCTCTTGGTCTTCATCATCTCCATAAGAAATTCATCAGTTAATTAACAAAGATGGGTAGGATGATGGGTCTCTTTGGGGAGATATATAATTCTATCATCTCTAGTCACATCTACTTTAGGTTAGGAAAAATAAGGTTCATTTAGGTATTCATCTTTAATTAATGTGATGTTAGGATATATATCATGAATTAAATGCATAAAATCATCTTGATTTAAAATATTTTGATAGTGAACATAAGACGAGGAGAATAAAGAAGTTCTAAGGAAGTACTTATATAAATATGCTTGGTCTCTTTCACCAAGGTACCTTTGTGAGGAAAGAATGCAACACTCTCTAATGTGGTATTACTAGTAATAGTATTAATAGGAGTATATACTCTATCCTCATTTACAAAATACAACTTAGGAGATAAAGTAATGTTGTTCATCTCCATATCATCTTTAGGATTATCACTCTCTACAAAATCTCTTATGAGTTTTACATTATGCATGAATTTTCATTAAAAAAATGATGTAAAAAAGTCATATGGATAAAAGCATTGATAAATTATTTACAAGTAGGAAACATATTTGAAATTCTAATGATGTCATATGTAAGAGAACCAGGAATTAATAAGAGTAACATGAAGTGAAAGAAGCCATTATCTAACACGTGATTTGATCAATGTAACTAAGAAAAAATGTAATCACATGTGAAATAGAGAACCAATCCATTTTAATGAACTCCATTATGAAAATAAAAGACAACAGAATCAAATCCAAGAATCAAAAGTAAATATAATGGTGTAGAAATGAAACGTTGTAAATATATGTTAATGAAATATATACAAATTTATATCTAGACATCCAAATCAGAATGAATTAAAGGAAAATTAATATGTGTTGTGTTCACAAAAATGTAAGGTGGGGAAATAGGTTTCACTACTCCACATCAAAAAACTTGGAAGCTTAGGCATATTTTTCTCTCTTACATTGGAAGAAAGATGATCCAATAGGCTCAAGAAGGTTCAAGTGGAAGGTGCATGAAATGATCCTTCATTATTGGGGGACTATGAATATGAAGATATGACTGATAAATTTAAAATCTAGACCCAAAAAAGAAAAAAAGGGGATTTTCTAATTGCATAGGGTGACTGGGAATTGACAGACAGGTTTGTGAGGAAGATATAGTAAATAAAAACTATAGCTAACCTACAGTCCAAATTTGAGGCTGAAGTGGGAGGACTAGGGAACCCGTCCTAGGCTATTCCTAGACTAGTGTGACATACTTGACTTGGTCCTGAAAAAATGAATTACAAACTGTAGCTCTCTTCTTGATTTTTTATCACCCTCTCTGCAAATCTGCCACCTATTCCTAATCACAAAAAAAAGATAAATGATTTTGTGTAGAAATAGGTTTGTGTAAGTAAAACCCATGTTTTGGAATTAACCTTAAATTTTTAATAAAATATACTTGATAGGAAAGTTCGCTAATTCTTAGCAGAGACTAGATCTAAGATTTATGAATGTTTAATACCTTGATGATGCAAATGGTCTTTAATTGTAATCATAAGTTTTGATGCAATAACATGTCTCCATAAAAATCTAAAAGGATATCACAAAAGAGAAGTATGCATGAAGTTTTTTGAAACTTTCCATAATAAAGAATATGGTGTGATGAATCATCTTGAATGCTAAAAAATTTCTCTTGAATGCTTAGATGCAAAATTATAGTTGAGATCTCTAATTGACTTGAGTGATGTCTCAAAATGAGGGAGGGTATCTTGATTTTATGTCTCTCCCAACCATTTCAGGGTGCAAAAATCAAATAAAGCTAATTTGGTTTTGAAATCCCCTCTAAAACTAAGTGATCATCACATGGATACAATTTGGGGCCAAACATCAAAGAATGAGGTGACTAGGTTGGTCCGTTCCCAAGACTCAATAGAATAGGTCAACCTAGTCCTACCAATAAGGTCCAAAATTGGGATTAGAGGTCATAAATCAAGTGATAATTTTTTAATTATATCTCGAATTGGGTTTGGGGGAATAGAACTTGATGTGGGAGGCCATACATGCCAAAATAGGGTTGAAATTTATGATGCTACACTTTTTTTTTTATCGGTTAGCTACACTTTTTAATTTTAATGTAGTTATATTTTTTGGCTACAACATGATTAGGGAGCTATTTGGTCGTTAACTAAGATCAATTTCATAGTTGATTGATTGAGAATTTTTTTTGAAGTATTAATTATTTAACTAGTTTTGCAAGTATACATATTGATAAAATATTTCTAGAGCCTACTTCAAATATTTCAAGTCTTAATCATTTCTACAATAAAAGTTATAAGATTATGTTCTATAGATCATAGTTTGACAATAAAATATGTTTTAATGAATCATTAGATTGGTCCAAGTTCTTCTAAGGTGATTGGTTGTTGCATGTAGATTTGAGAATATATTCTAGATGGTATAATGATTTAGCAATGTAATTTTCAAGTGATTTCGAGTTTTGAAATACAATATTATTTATGATAAATTTTACCAATCTGTCAAGTTTTCCATATCTTAGTTTAATTAGTGGCTTATTTCTCTTGTGCCAAAATTTTATGATTGACTCCTTCAGAAGAAGATTGTAGGAAGGCTTTAGATGACATTCATTGGCTTCATCTTGGTATGCATAATGTTTTAGATTTCTCTTTGATGTTTTGTGGGAAAATAATTAACCTTTATCATAAGGGGTATTAATATTTGACTCCACAAGATGTTTTCTTTCATATTTCCTTAAAGGATGTAGAACAACCTAAAGAAGAAGCAAGACACATCGAATCTATAAAGTACTGATTCATAAACTTAATCGACAAGAAATACAATGATAGTGCAATGATCAACATTATATGGGACCTATGGGAGCATGAGTAACTCAAATGACTTATAGAAATGTAGCATCTATAGTTGAAATGGATCTCCTCATAGTTAATAGTTTGTGTCTAAGGTCACTCACCCACCTTCAAAATTATCTTTACCAAAGAAATCCTTGAAATGTCAATTATCACACACATATGAGCATAGAATATGTGGGATAATTTTATAGTATCCAGGTATACCTTGAGGGAGTGGCCCAATGTATTTCCAATAGTGGCATAGGTTTTTTAGCAAAAAATGGAGGGGGGGGTTAGGTAGCCTTACACATAATAGAGATATATCCTTAGAGGGTTGACTGAGGGAAATAAGGGGCAAAGGGAGAGATGATGGGGGCACCATTTCAAGTCACCCATAGTATAAAAAAAATTGTGTATGTAAAATACCTTCATGAGACATTAAATCAATCAAACATCATTTTGAAAGCTAAAGATCTATTCTATTTCACAATGTGAATTGAAAGATTAAAAGAATCTCATAGAAATGTAACTAAGAGGACTAAAATCATGCTCTCTACTGCAAAAGCACTCCTAAAGTCATAATCCTTAGAATGAGAATGATGAATTAAGCTAAATGATGTGTCATTATGCTAGATTATGAAGAATTGAAAATTGATTAAGGTAAATGATCTAATATACATGCTCAAATGGATACAAATTTTCCATTACAATACTAAGATGTATTCAATTATGCTAAAACATGGATGAAATTTAACTACAATGGTGATACTATGATGAGAGTGAATGAAAATGAATGATTTACACTAAGAATGCATACTAATTAGAGGATTTACCAAGGCTAGGGGAGTGAGTTTGATTTGAGTTTCTTTAACCGTGGTCAAGTTTATGGTTGAGTTGTATTTTTTGACGTGTCTCAAATGGAGGGACAAGATTGTTCCATTTAAATTGGGTGATCAAGATAGAAAAGCCATGGATTGATCTAGGTGCTCCCAATTATCATCTCTCATTGGTTAATTGATTGTTGTACACGTGTGGCTATTGAGAGAAATTAGGATTTATTTAATTTAATTCAAATAAAATTATCCATGTATGTATATTAGATGGGTTGAATTTAATTATTTCAATGAACTATATAATCAATTGACTAAATCAATTACATAGATGTTGATTTTTGAATTCAATTAATCTAAATGGCTTGAATTTAATTAATCAAAGGATTTGATAATTAATCCATAATTTTTATTTGATGTTTCCTCTTTGACTTTCGTTGACCAAATTTAGGTGTATACAAATGCCCCTCTTTGAATCAATGTGCAAAGCACGTTGGTTCAAAGGATGTCCAATGCTTGATGTCCTGATGTCTGATCTAATTTGATATTTGATTTGATGCCTGATGTAGATTTGATTGATTTGATGCTGATAATGATTTTGTACTAATTTTATGGTGATGCAACCTTGATATGAATCCCTAATGAAAAAATAAAATGATTTCGATACATCACTGATGATTTAGAAAATTTTAACATCCAATGTCCCTGATTTCAAAAATTATTTTGATTAAGATAATTTCATATCCTTATTATTGGTTCCCCATCGAGAAATGAATCAAAATTGATTTCAAAATATTTGGCTGAATCGCGAAACTTTTACAATTTTTTGAATACTTGAGTGAAATTTTGATTTCAATTTGTTTTCTGATATTAATCAACCAAAAAAATGCCTCGGTCAAGAAAATTTTGATTTAGAAAAGGTTGTGGATGTACATAAATATTAAAAATACCCCTTTAAAAGTTTCTTTTCGGTATATAAGGGTTAAAATACCCTACCATTTCCTCATTTTCTCTTTTCACTTCTCCCTCTTAGAGCTATTTTCACTCCTCAGCTACAGTCATGGTTCTGAAAATTCAGGAGCATAGATTCGAGTGAAGTCATTGATTTCAGTGCGCAACTAACTATGGACCTCTAGTGTGTATTCATATCCCTCTGATTTTTTTGATTTTTGAATTTAAAATCTACATTTTTATTTTAGGCACATAAACAAATGATTTTTTGAATTTTTTTGAGGTTTTAGTGTGTACTAGTAGTTTTTTAGTGAGTTTGCGATGTGTTTTAGTTCATCGCCCCCTTCAAAATATCACATATAATCGAGTGCCCTAATTTTATTGCAACACTTAGGTTAGATTTAAATAGCATATACAATGATGAATTGCAAAATTAGGATTTTGGTAGCGCCTACTCATAAAGTTTGAGTGTGTATTGATGAGTAGTATCGCGTGCATGTTGTTGTCACACGTAGCACAAATATAACAACATGTACCATATAAAATTGTAGCACATAGTACATTTCCACACATACACTATTTTGAAGTAGCACATAAGACTTTTTGTGCATTTCTTACAATTTTTAAAACCTGATTATCGTAATTGTGGACTCATCGTCCGATTTCAAAGAAAGATTAATAATTTTTATTGGTGATGTTGTGAAAATCATGTGTTTTTTATGTCAGTGTAGATCACTTAGTTGATTTTAGGTTGATGTCAATCCTTATAGGATGATATGATAGATTGATTTTCCTTTCTCAAGATCTACAGTTAGGAAATTTGATGCACTCAAGATGAGAAATTAAATGATAGGATAACTGATTTGATTGATGTTAGATGATCAATTTGATGATGTTTACTGATTGAGTTGCACTTTGATTTCCAAATGAGTTTCCTTTCATAAAATGTAGGTTAGAGGTCCTTATCCCTAGCCATTCGATATGATCAAGGATTTTTTAGCTCATGATAGATGAGTGATTGGTTGTTGTGGCTTATGGTTCCTACTTGAGATGCCCTAGTTACGCTTGAACATGGGTTTATTGAACGTTGTGGCCCAGTGATGGAACTCAGACCATAATAATTTCCATTTGTCGATAGGTGAGATTTCTATCACCCCTAGGGATGTCTATCAAATTCTCTGCATCCCAATGACGGGTGAGATAATCTACTAAGATTATGTCTATGATGGAGAGGCATTCCACTAAGTCTTAAAAAATCCTACGATTATTGATGATTTTATTCTCAAGATGATAGATGTTTGCTTATGATCCTCTTCTTGACATGATAGATAGTTTTATTGAAGGATTATTATTACCCAATCATCATGGTTATAAATTTACACTAGGATGGGGCCATATTTTGGAGGAAATGATTACACATCCACACAGATTTTCCTTGGGATCTTGTGTCTTGGCCTACTTGTACAATGAATTACATCATGTTGTATATAGGTATAGTGTTTCACTTTTTGTTCATGCAGTCCTATTAAAAATTTGGACTTGGGAGCATATCTTAGTTACGAGACACATTGGTTCTAGGGTTCAGACTCTTGATTGACTGTATATTTTCATATATGATGGAGTGATTATGTAGCTTCATCTAGGAAAGATAGACTATTGGCCTCACATTTTGGATGATATAGACCATGTCTTCTTGAGAACTTACATAGGTTTTGAGGCTATGCAGAGGATGATACTGAGGTTCCTTTCATATTCATGCCATGTTGGTTGATTGGTCAGACACTACTGGTATTGGAAATATTTTTCTTCATGAGGGATTTTAGATAGTTTAATCATACTTAGGATGTACCAGGGGGTTTCACCATCTATGCATGAGTTTAGGTAGAGAGGTCTCTATGGGGACCACAGGTTGAGTATAGGGTTTCTTGTGATGAGATCTTGGGCCTTTTTCCTCTACTATGGGATTATAGAGCTAATGTGATTGAGGATAGTGTTAGTCCTAAGTATGCGCATTGGGTAATACAATATCTTTCTCCCATGTTTACTCATCTTGTCGAGCCAATTCTAGATATTGATGAGAGAGATCCAGTTGATGGAGACGATGACAGGGATGTTCATGGTGGAGGAAAACATTATAGGAGGAGAAGAGCTCAACCCAAAGGAGGGAGAGAAGGAGGTAGAGTTATTCAAGGTAGAGGTGTAGTTTTCATTTGTCCTCTCAGAGGTGGTGCACTTGGTAAAGTGACAGGTAGGGGTGGTGGTAGAGATGGTGGTTAGGGTGGAGATATGAGGAAGAGAGGTAGAGGTGTTCGAGGTAGGGGGATTCCTCCTAGAATCATTCTGAGAGTTGTGCCTTCCTTAGTATGGGGACGACATCGTCATCGGGCAGTTAGATAGATGATTCATCCTATTTTTCCTATTTCTCATGCAGATCTAGTGGCTCCTATAGCTCTAGCGGCTCATATAGCTCCTAACCATGATATATAGGTGTTACAACCTAGTGTTTCAGCTATACAGAGTCAGTTGACACATTTTTCTAGCATTATGTAGAGTTTGTGATGCAGGAGCATCTTGGGTTTATTGGAATCTTGCATCAACCAAAAACATTTGAATCTTTATATTCCTAGTTTTCAGTTGTTTTTTTTCTTGTCGTGGTTGAGTACTAAATACCATTGGTGGTTGGGGTCACAGATTCATGTTCTAGAGATCATTAGGAAGCTTTTCCTATGATCTCAACTCATTTGTAGTATCGTGCCTAATGTTTTGTTGGATTATTTGGCTGTGTTAAGAATGTGCTCTTCATGTTGTTGAACCAATCATTGGTTGGATTTCCTTTCTCGACAGTGCTTATGGCTCATTTTCCTAGGTGACTACATCTTTGACCAACCTTTTTGTATGATAGCTCCTTTTGTTTTATTTTTTGGTTAAGGATCTTATATCGAAGGCCGACTAGGAGTTAGTTGGTAACATTTTTTTCTCTTAGGAAATGTAATCTTAAGGTCGTCCTGTTAGGTTGCGATCATGTATTTAAGTTGGGTCTTGGTTCTTTTTTGGGGGGTCGAATGTAGTAAGCTAGAGTTTGAAGGAGGTTATTTTTCAGTCATTTATCATGAGGGATAATTAGGTTTCTTTTTAATAAGTCCCTTGCATTTGAGCTAGGCATGTTGACTTCTATTGGAGAGATTTTTAATTATTTTACCTATTAATGAAAAGGTTTCATGTGTGTTCCATACTCTAGATCTATGTATTGTCTTCTTGTAATCTTCAAGTTTTTGTTGTCTAACTCTTCCTACAAGGTGTGACTATTCATTTTCTTGGAACCTCTTACCTTGGCTACACCAGGTGGTATACAACTAAAGGTTTTTGATTGTGGTGAATAGATCTTGTATCCTAAGTGTGTGGTTCCTGATTTGGTTTGTTGTGGGGTAGCAAAATAAGGATCTGATCTACGGTTGTAGAGGAATAATCATAAATGGCTAGGAGAGGTGGAAGAGGTGCATACCCTAATATTTTTTAAATGTTAAGAAATATTTCTGCCAGATTGGAAGTGGTTGAAATGGCCTAGAGGAGAGGTAAACATATTGAAGAAGTAAGTGTTTTTCAAGAATAAATTGAAGAACAAGTTGAAGGAGAATCCTGAGAGCAACTTGAAGTGGATCAAGGAGAAGAAAGGTTTATTAGGGCTCTTACTTGGGTTAATACCATACCACATTTTAATCCACTATATTAATATCTCGATTTATGTGCAGATGAGTTGTTGGATTGGATCTTAGCTATGGACAAGTATTTTGATTTTGAAGGTACTGATGAAGACAAGAAGGTAAAGTATGCTTGTACTAAGTTAAGAGGTCACGCTTCACTTTGGTGGGATCATTTGCAAAATGATAGGAGGAGTAGAGGTAAAGAGAAGATCAAATCTTGGGATAGGATGGTGAACAAGATAAAACAAAAGTTCTTACCCTTTGATTATCAGGTCAGTTTGATCAAGAGATTGCAAAATTTGAGACAAAAGGAGATGAATGTGAAATAGTACATTAAGGAGTTCTACAAGTTGGATATCAGATATTGATTTAAAGAGGATGAAGTAGAGAGAGTTGCATGATACTTGAACAGTTCGAGGATGTCATTAAAAGAGGAGCTTAGTATGTTCAAGATTGGGAAATTGGAAGATGTGTACCAGTATTTCATAAAGGCTTAAGAAATGTTGAATAGAAGAGAAGAACAAAGAAAAAGAAGCAGAGGTGGAAGATTCCAAAGAGGTAGATGTGGTAGATTGGTTTGTGACCCTTAAAAAGGGAAGACAGAGGAGAAGACTCCTAAAAGGAAGTCTTATAGAGGTGGTTATAGGAATGAGGGCTACCAAAAAGATGATAAAATGGTGTTTAAGGGAAATTGTTTCAAGTGTGGGGGAGGTCATAGGTCCTTTGAGTGAAAACAAGGTGGATCTGAAAGAAGAACTAAAAGTAGTAGAAGGAAAAATCTTTTGGAAAAATAGAATCTTCTAAATCAGTTAACAATAATCAGGCTAAAAAAGGAGAGACATTGATCATGAGGAGAATCTTGTACCATGATGAAAAGGTGGAGAACTCTTCGCAAAGAAAGAACTTGTTCCAAACAAGATGTGTTGTTGGTGTTAAGGTATGTAAATTTTTTTTTGATTGTGGTACTTATGAGAATTTGGCATTTGAGGAAATGGTAGACAAGTTGCAGTTGCAAAGATTGAAACATTCTAAACCCTATGAGATTTTATAGATAAAATATGATCACAAAGTGTTGCTAAGTGAACAATGTTGGGTTATGTTGAAAATAGGGAAATATCATGATGAAGTCTTGTTTGATATAATGCCTATGGATGGATGTCATGTTTTTTTGGGTATACCTTGGCAGTATGATAGACAAACTATACATGATGGGAGAAAAAATATATATACTTTTGTGCCTAATGTTATGAGACAGAGATTGATGCCTTTGGAGGAACCTTTTAAAGGGGAAATTTGTACCACTGCTAGAATTTTCATGGTTGATGGAAGGAAATTCTTGGAAGGAATGAGACATGAGAATGTTTATTTTTCTATTGTCTCAAAGAAAACTGTGAATATAGATCTAAGCGGTGAATACCCTAAAGAGATTAAAGATATGTTGGATGAGTACACATATGTGATTTTAGACAATGTACGTCATGGTTTGCCACTGATTAGGATTATTAGACATTGCATGGATTTAATTCCTAGAGATATTTTTCCTAATAAAGAATTTCATCGGTTGACACCAGAAGAGAAAGAGGAATTGAATAGACAAGTACACAAGTTGTTGCAAAAAGGATTAATCAAATAAATTTTGAGTCCTTTTGCAGTACTTGTGGTATTAGCAACTAAGAAGGATGGATAGTGAAGGATGTGTATAGATTCTAGAGAAATAAACATGATTACTATCAAGTACTAGTTTCCTCTACCTAGGATGGATGACATAATGGATTTCTTGAGTGGAGTTAAGTATTTTAGAAAGATTGATTTGAAGAGTGGTTATCAGCAAATAAGAATAAGAGAAGGTGATGAATGGAAGACTTCTTTTAAGACTAAAGAAGGTTTTTATGAGTGGTTAGTAATGTCTTTTGGCTTGTCTAATGCACAAAGTACTTTCATGAGGTTGATGAATGGGGTGTTGGAAATTTTTTTGGTTATGTTTGTTATAGTTTATTTGGATGACATTCTGATTTTCAGTACGACAAAAGAGGAACACTTGTTGCATGTAAGGAAAGTATTGCAGTGGTTAAGAGAGGACAAGTTGCTGATAATTATGAACAAGTGTACTTTTATGAAGACTGAGCTTGTATACCTTGGATTTGTAATTTATGTTGAAGGATTGAAGATGGATCCTGAGAAGGTTAGAGCAATTATTGAATGACCTGAACCTAAAAGTGTTAGTGAGGTAAGATCATTTCATAGCTTGGAAAGTTTTTATAGGAAGTTCATTAGAAATTTTAGTTCTATTTTCAATGTTATGAAGGATAAAATGAGGAGAGATAAGAAGGAATTAAAATTGACACATGGAGCAAAAAGGAGCTTTGATTTTGTGAAGCAAAAGGTAACTCAAAAACCTGATTGCTTACTTTTGTAAAATTTTGAATGATGCAAGGAGGAACTATTATTTTTATGATCAAGACTTTTATGTTATTGTTCAAGATTTGAAGAAGTAGAGACATTAATTATTGCCTAATAGTTTGTGTTGTATACTGATCATTAGGCTTTATAGTATTTGCATAGTCAGATTAAGTTGAATCAGAGACATATGAGATGGGTTGAACTCTTACAGAGTTACTCATTTGTGTTGAAGCATAGGAGTGGTAAGTCTAACAAAGTTTTTGATGCATTGAGTAGAAGAAGGAATCTTATGATAGAGATAAAGATGACAGTGCTTGGATTTGATGAATTAAAGACTTTATATAAGGATAATATTGATTTTGTTGAACCTTGGAAAGATTGTAAGGAACCTTTGGTTACCGATAGGAGTTATTTGTTGGATTATTTCCTATAGGATGGATTGTTGTTCAAAGGAGTTTCATTTTTTATACCAAGAGGATTTATGAGGGAAAGTTTGATTAAGGAGAAACATTGTGGAGGATTAGCTAAACACTTTGGGATTGATAAGACAGTGTCAGTTATCAAAGAGGAATATTATTGGTCATAGATTCATGAGGATGTTAGGAATTTCATTCAAAAGTGCAAGATTTGTCAAGTTGCTAAAGGGAATAGTCATAATACTAGATTGTATACTCCATTACCTATACCAGAGAATCCTTGGGAGGATATTAGCATGGATTTTGTGCTTGGTTTTCCAAAGACTCAAAGATTTAATGATTCATTTTTTGTGTTGGTTGATAGGTTTTTAGAGATGGCTCATTTCATTCCTTATAAGAAGACATCAGATGTAGTACATATAGCTGATTTGTTTTTCAAGTACATTGCCAGATTGCATGGGTTGCCTAAGAGCATTATTTCAGATAGGGATACTGAGTTTCTTGGATTATTTTGGAGGACACTTTGCAGGAAGCTTAACATAGAATTTAAGTTTAGTTCTACATTTCTCCCATAGACTAATGGATAGACTGAAGTTGTTAATATAAGTTTGGATAATCTACTTGGATGCTTGGTTGGTGAGAAGGTAGGTGATTGGGATTTGATTTTGGCACAAACCGAGTTTTCTTATAATAATTAAGTGAATAGGATTACTGGGAGAGAACCTTTTGAGATTGATTATAGTTTACATCATAAAGAAGTAAAAAAATTAAGGGATATCAGTGTTGAAGAGAAGAGGAGTGCTGAAGCAGAACAATTTACCGATTATATGAAGGATTTTCATTATAGAGTTAAGAAAAATTTGGAAGCAATGAATGATAAGTATAAGGAGAGATATGATAGGAAGAGGAAACATAAGGAGTTTTAAGTTGGTGATGAAGTGATGGTTTTTCTAAGGAAAGGTCAATTTCCAATTGGTACATGTAGTAAGCTGAAGATGAAGAAGTTTGGACCTTGTAGTATCTTGAGAAAGTCTGATTTAGGGAATTCTTATGAAGTTGAGTTATCACATGACATGGAAATATCAAGTATATTCTATTGGAAAAAATGGTCAGTAATCCCCTTAATGTTCATGATAAGGGACTAACCACCTCATGTGGATTCTATAAGTCTAGTGGTTGTATCGAGCATTTATAGGTTGATCTTTTGGTGCAACGGAAACCACAATTGTAACAAGTGGTGCCAGAGCTTGGTCACAGGCGTGAATTCCCTTTGGTAATGTTGAAGGGGAGATTTTTGGAAAAATGGTTATTGCTCACCTCAAGATTCATGACAAGGGACTAACCGCCTCTTGTGGATTCTATAAGTCTAGTGCTTGTATTGAGCATTGCCAGGTCAATCTTTTGGTGCAAAGACAACCACACTTGTAACATATTCAACATTGGTGTAGGGCACCTCCCTTTTTTGTGTTTGATGTGATTTAGGGTTAGGTTAGGTGTTTAGGATGAGTGAAAATAGGGTCCACTAGGTTGGATCCAATTTGAGGTCATTCCCATGTTTGTAAGAGCCAAATGAGCTCATGAGGGATATTATGGTCATTTTGACCTAGAAA
Organism: Thuja plicata; assembly: GCA_018584345.1. Lineage (NCBI taxonomy): Eukaryota > Viridiplantae > Streptophyta > Pinopsida > Cupressales > Cupressaceae > Thuja > Thuja plicata. The sequence goes on from MU226470.1 coordinate 2,884,114, forward strand.
CCCAAAATGGGTTATTTTTTTGTACCTTGGGGTTAGAATGTGTCTTAGGACCCTAAATTACCTAATGATGGTCATAGAAGTCAATCATGACCATCGAGTTTACAAAAGAAGTCAAAATGCACAAAATGGAAAAGTCGCTAGCAACATTGAAAAGTTGCTCGAGCAACTTTTGCAACTTCTTGACAAGAAGTTGCAAAATCAAGTTGGAGCGGTTGTAACTAATCATGATGAGTATATGAGCTTGGATTTGATGTTTTTGGAAGGTTAATGAAGTTTTGAATTACAAACCTTATTTTTTGTACTTCAGTACAGATGTTTGTGACTGTATTTTTGTAATCAACATTGTCTTCTTACTCCTGTATGGTTGTATATGGATTGGGAGAGAAGATTGGACCCCATGGGGGTGTAGTGTTTTCCATTAAATTTATTATGCAATATTTATTTTTATTTCAAGTTCATTTAGTGTAAAGTTATAGAGTTTTTTAAGTCACTGGTCTAAAAGTGACCTTTCCAGTGTTGCAGAGTTAGAAATGACTCTATCCTAAGAACCCACTGGTGGAATTGACTGAAATCATGGGGGAAGTAGGGTTAGAGTCTTTAAATAGGGTTTTTGTTTTCATTTTTATTGTTGCAATGGATTTCCTAGACCAAATGGGAAGCCCTATGGCTGACTGTTGAATACAGGTGAGCCTGGATAGAGTGAAGAAGGATTTGGTTTGAGCACCCGTGATCTTGGAGGAAAGACTTAGTGACATTTTCAGAAGCCCTAAGGAGTCTCCTTAAGGGATAAAAAAGTGGGAGGAATTGAAATTATGTTTGGAGATCAATTTGGTGACAATTGATCAAGATTGGTCTAGAGGCCTAATTAATAAGCTGAAAACTAGGGCCTAATAGAAACTAGGGTTGTGGGTGCATCCAGGAGAAAATATTTTAGAATCTGATAGATTTAATAGACACCTTGAATATTTTCAAGGTCTTATGTGAGGTTTTTTGGAGTATTTGGGGGCATTAGGCCAAAAACTATGAAATTATACCTACTAGGAAACAAGCCAACTAGGCTTCCTAGTGAATTTGATGCCAAATGAATTGGTAAAGTGTCCAGAAGTGTGGGAAAGGGTTCTAAATACCTATGAATGGGCCAAGAACATAGAAAATATTATAAGTGAATTTATGGGGAGATCCTAAGCAGGGGTTTGGGATTATAGAAGGAAATCTAGTGAAGAATCCTAGGTAATTGAAGAGCTAGTTGGACTAGTTGTACCTAGAAGTGTTAGAATCTTCAAAAAATCAACTATACCTTGGAGGAGAAGTTAATAATGAGGATATTGGAGATCCATATTGGAGAAGAACACAATAATATCTATCCATCGGATGGTTAGTAGAGCTTAGTAGTGCTTTGGGGAAAAGAAATCACTAGAGTACCAAACCCTCTACATCAAACATAGAAGACTTGTATGAATATCATAAAGTAGATGTAAGTGTTGGAGATGGATCAGAGAGTGAATTATAGTATCCTAAGAAGTGAAATAAGGGGTTTGAATAGATCGTGGATATCAGAATTTGTCAAAGCACTAGATGAAAGAAGTATGAGGAATATATTGTTAAGTGGAAGAAAAAACCAGTTGAAGATTATTCTTGGATTTATCAGGTGGATTTAAACCAATATTTTTTTCCTTATTCTTAGAAAAGTGAGAGGCTCACTTTTCAAATAACCCTGGGTATCTCATGTAGGAGAATCTTGGGTTCATTGCAATCTTGCATCAACAGAAATCATCTGATTCTTTCTATTCTCGGTCTCTGGTTTTTGTGTTTCTTGTCAGGGTCAAGTTCTATAGATAATTTATAATTCTGGTCATATATTCATGTTCTATAGATCATTAGGAAGATTTTCCTATTATCACAACGCATTTGGAGTATCACACCTAAATTTATATTGGATTTTGTGGTTGTGTTTAGAATGTGTTCTTCATGTTCTTGAACTAGCCAGTGCTTGAATCATTTGTTGGATTTCCTTTCTCTCTGGATCTTATGTCTCATTTTCCTAGGTGACTACATGTTTGGCTAACCTATTTATATAATCACTCCTTGTGATTTATTCATTAGTTAAATATCTTAGATTGGAGGTTGACTGGGAGTTAGTTGGCAACATGTTTTGTTTGTCTTGAGAAATGTAATCATGAGGCTGACTTGTTAGGCCATGGTCATGTATCTAAGTTGGGTCTTGGTTCTTTTTTGGGGATGTCAAAGGCAAAAAGCTATAGTTTTAAGGAGGTTGTTTTGTATTCATAGGTCAGGAAAGTATAATTAGGTTTCTTTGTAATAAATCCCTAGAATTTGAGTTGGACATGTTGACTTCTATTACAGAGCTTTGTAATTGTTTAACCTGTTAATGAAAAGGTTTCATGTGTATTCGATACTCTAGATCTGTATATTTTCTTCTTTAAATCTTTGAGTTTCTACTATGTAACTCTTGCTGCAAGTTTGGAATATTCATTTTATTGGACTATCTTACCTTGGATATGTCAGTTTGGTTGTAGTTGTATCTTATATTAAGCAAATTCATTGTTTTTAGGTTCCTACTCAGATAGTGCCTCCTCCTAGTTAGATAGATGGGGTTGGGACTATTTTGATAGGTGCGTATCCTAGTCAAGATATTCATACAGATATAGGTGATGATACATGGATAGATGGTAGACCAAGTTATCATGTCCCTACTTGAGTATGCACATAGTTATGCCACCTGTGATATATATTTGATTTATTAATGTACCTCCAGTAGACACTTGATGATGTATCTTGATTGATAGACATTGATAGAATTTCATGGACATTGATGCCTTGTATTGGATTTGTGACATTTGATATAGTTTTATATATTAGATGGTTTATCTTCCTTTGGATGTCATGATACATTGGACTTTAGGACTTTTAAGATGATCTATATATGGATGCAGTTCTAGATGATTCTATCTATATGCTTGTTTTTATGAATTGGTGGGGTATCTTTCCTGTAGTGCCAACAATAAATGTTTAAATCCCATTGGGGTCACTCTCTACTATGTAAAAAATGGATAGTTTCTTTACATTGACCCTTGGTAAAATATTGGGGCTTCTTCCCTATAGATCTTATAACCAAGGTTCTTTTTTCAAAAAAGGTATTGACCCTTTAGTGAAATGGTGGGGTTTCTTTTTTCTAGTAACAAAAAATTGTTGGAAATTTGAATTCCTGAGGAAGCATGACTTATTTTGTTTTGTCAATCATGGCAACAAAGTCATACTTAAGTTTTTTCATGAAAGACAAAATGACTAAGTGTGAAAACAGGCAGATAGACACATACAAAGATCAGTACATCAGCGCACGTGTTAGAGATCACACCAGAGCATGTGTGCTTAGGTATATACTCTATGGTGTATATACAGACTAGATCCAGATGCACAGAGTATGGAACATCAGTACGGAAAATTTACATGCAGATTAGTAGACCTGCAGTCCAGGAAACAAAGCATGGAAGCCGACTATAGTTTTGATCACCGTAAATGATTTTATAATGTAATGGCTAAGCGCCTTTAGTTATAATTTTATATTAATGTTATTAATGTTGTAGTAAACATGCTTAGGCTGACTTGTCCAGAAGCATTGTGTATTTTGGTTTAAAGGCCAACTAGTGTTATGTTTTGGGTCGCGCCTATTCAATTGTAAACATATAAGTATGTAATGTAGTGTTATGTTACAAGCGTCGATTATTATACATGAGGAAGATACAAATGAGAATTTTAATGAAGTCAGTAGATGATATAGCTCTTTAAAGGAGTAAGAGCATTTGCACATACAAGGAGTTGATCAGACAACAGTGTCATTATAGCAGTTCATTTTTGATATAGTGCATATTAACATTCAGAGCGTTGTAGCCTTCATCTTATTGGACAATGAGCCTAGGCAGTGAGCCATATACCTTTAACAGGGTTTTGTAAAAGACTCCTAACAGGGTCAGACCTTTAACCAGGCCATTGTACTCAAATTGTAAAGATTGCTTCTAACAAGACAAAGGAACTTTAACAGGGTCATTATACCTAGTACAATATTTGTGTGTACTAATCCCCACCAGAGTTTTCCTCTGATCAAGGTTCTCCATAATCATATCATGTGTTATGTGTTCTTGTGTTATGTTTCTTTGGATGCACATTTGATATATGTTTAATTGGCTAAAATATAATTAATAGATAAACACTTATTCACCCCCCCCCTCTCAGTGTTTCTAACAATTGGTATCATAGCTCTGGTCCTCTGAAAGAAAGTTTAACCACTTGAGGGGATCATGGACTCAGCTGAAGAAAAACATTTGAAAAAGAATCTTGAAGAAGCTCTTGAAGATCTCGACAGATCTGAGAAGGAAAATGAATAACTAAGATTGAAAATTGATGGCTCTCAAATACTTATTAAAAGGCTAAGAAAAGATCTGAAAGATTGTTCTACAAGTGATCTAGGAAAAAATGGTCAAAAAGCTTAATGAAGAGAATAAATCTCTAAAGGATAAACTTGAAGATCTGGAGGAACAACTTATAGATAGCCAGAAAACCTTTGAAGACAAGATCAAAGAAAGAAAACAATTGGAAGATGAACTTCTGTAGGCAAACATGAAAGTTCTGGAATTGGAAAACATAAAGAAGAAGTTGGAATCTGGATTAACAGAAGTAAAGGCTAATATTGATAAACATCACACAAGTTATGATTTAATTCAATCCCAGCTCAATGCGCAAAGGCAAAAAGGGAACACTACTGGTCTTGGATTTAGTACAGCACAAGATGAGATCAAATCATTGTAAGACAGAGAGAAAACACTTGAAACATCTTCAGAAGCTAAGAAAGTTGAAGATACTACAAAGGTTATATCTGAACCACCTAAAAGAGAAATCAAGCAAGTTAACAGAACTTGTTATGCATGCAATAAACATGGGCATTTGGCCAGAGATTGCAAAGAGGTAAGAACTTTTAGAGGTTATTGTTACTCCTATAATAAGTTTGGTCACAGGGCTATTCATTGCAGAACAAGTCAAAGAAATCAACCTTAGAAAAATCACAAGAATATAAATCAAAGCAATCAAAGAAATCAACTCTCAAAAAATTTGCAGAACATTACATGTAAAATATGCAACTACAATGGACACACAACAAAGAAATGCAGCATGATGAGAAAGAAAATCAGACCTCCTATCATTTGTCAGACATGTGGAAAGGCAAGACACATCTCAAAGTTTTGTAGATCCAAAACTCAGAAGCAAGATGAACCTAAGAAATCACTATTTGAAGAGAAAGGAGAAGTTAAGTTTGTTCAAGAAAATGAAGATTCAAACAAAATATGGGTTGAAGTTAAGAAGGAAAATAATGTTGACAAAGTAGTTGATGCATCCACAGTAGATGCACCCTCTACTTCTGCTTGAATAGACCTTCTTGGTCTAAGGGGGAGCTATTCTAGCTTAGGACCCCTGCACGGTTGGTGTACTCACTTCTGAGTATGCGCCTTTGGATTCATGGTTAAAAGCATAGATTACAACTATATGCATTCATGCATTATCTAAATTGCATCGAGATCAAAGTTTGAAAATCACTATGTATGGTTGCAAGCATTAAATGTGACAGATTGTATAAAAAGAAATTTGTGGTCTATCATTTTCACATTTACATTCAAGAGCATAGAAATTGAAGAGCATTAGAGCACTAAGAAATCAAAGCATGAAGGCATAATAGTTTGGCAGTTGGAGCGAACAGATAATTAGTTTGAAATGGAGCCCTAGCCGTCGCGCCATTTCAGAATTTTGTGGAAACCTGACATAAGAAAACACCAAGTAAGTATGGCGACCCCAGTTGTGTTTGATGTAGAAAAGATGAAGAGGTTTATATTTAAGAAGCATCCATTCAAATCCATACTGGATGATGTGGAAGGGGCTTTCTCCAGAACCCCGCTTGGCGTTGTTCACGTGGAAGATATTCGTGCATACATTTACTATAAGAAGGAACCATTAGGAGATGATAATATAGCCTCTCATATGGCATCAATGTTAAATATAGATTTCACATTCAAGGATGAGTTCATGCACTTACAAGATAACCCTATTCTTGAGTATTCCAATGCGCATGAGTTTGAAGAACCAGAATGGGTAAAAATTTTGTTAAGCAAAATTCATGATGATCTTTTTTGGGTTGGAGATTTCCCTGTTCACATCACTACAGAACTAATCCATCAGTTAATTGGACTTCCAATGATTGGACCACTATTTCCCACTGGTAAGGATGTCAAGAAAAAAATTGAGCAAGTTTGTTTGTCTAGGAGTGATAGGCGCGGAATGACTGTTAACCCTATCAAGGAAGATGACATAAAACTCTTGACAATGATACTTGGATACAAGTTTCAGCAAGCAAGAAGGTTGAATAGTGTCTCTACAACAACAGTCCTTGCATCTTTCAGAATAGTGAAGGATAACACCCATTACAACCTATGTGAGATCTTGCGTGGTCAATTGATTGACAATATCATAATCATCAAACATGACAGGAGTAAAACATTCAGGTTTGGATCTCTGATCATCTATTTGTATTACCATATAGTTGGAAAGGTTGCAGACCTTTATCTAGACAAAGGAAAACCTACAATGTCTCAGATA
>MU226470.1:2892571-2938449 GCA_018584345.1 Thuja plicata
GTAGAAGATGAATACAAGAAGGAGAGACTAAATGAATTGGTAAAGAAATTTACCTTAGATCTGAACTCCTTAAAGATTGGGCAATCTATACTTAAAGAGTTGGCAACAAAAGGCAAGAAGGTTATTGCAAATTGCATGGATAGAGTGAAGCTCACCTCTGAGTACTCTAAAAAGATACTAGAAGAAGAAGAAATGGTGGATAATGTAAGGAAATCAGTTGAAAAATCCATGCAAGATATGAACATATGCAATAATGTCTATCAAGGTCAGTTGGACAAAATTGAGAAGGCAAAACTGGAAATTAGCAAGATCAGAATAAGACAAACTCAATTGAGAAATGTACTTGCGCCATCTCTAGTAGTTCTTAATGAGAACATAAAATAGATTGATAACACCGTACAGACATATGATCAAGGTCCTTGCATGGATCTGATAAAAATGGAGAGATTGACATATGCTTTATGCGCGCATCTTCAGACAGTTGATGCAATGAAAGTCTTTTGGCAGAAAGAGATTCAATCTCTTCAAGTTGTGTACCCAGAAGTCTACATGGAGTAAGTATGTTGAAGATTTATAGTTTTATCACACCTTTGTCATTAATGTCAAAGGGGGAGTAGTATAGAATGTGTATATGTGGAGAAGTATATATGTATATATCATAAAGTATTATGATATACAGTCATTTTTGTATGAAGTCATTTTAAGTAACTTAGCCACATTCCTTTGTTTCCATAAATGAAAAAGGGTGAGATTATTGGAAATTTGACTTCTTGAGGAAGCATGACTTATTTTGTGTTTTCAATCATGGCAAAAAAGTCATACTTAAGTTCTGTCATGAAAGACAAAATGACTAAGTGTGAAAATAGGGCAGACATACACATACAAAGATCAGTACATCAGTGCACGTGTTAGAGATCACACCAGAGCATGTGTGCTTAGGTATATACTCTATGGTGTATATACATGCTAGATCCAGACGCATAGAGTATGAAACATCAGTACGGAAAAGTTACAGGTAGATTAGTAGACCTGCAGTCCAGGAAACAGAGCATGGAAGCCGACTACAGTTTTGATCAGCGTAAATGATTTTGTAATGTAATAGCTAAGAACCTTTAGTTATAAGTTTTTATTAATGTAATTAATGTTGTACAGTAAACACGCTTATTCTGACTTGTCTGGAAGCGTTGTGTATTTTGGTTTAAAGGCCAACTAGTGTGATGTTTTGGGTCGCGCCTATTCAATTGTAAACATTTAAGTATGTAATGTAATGTTATGTTACAAGAGTTTATTATTATACATGAGGAAGATACATATGAGTAGTATAATGAAGTCAGTAGATGATATAGCTCTTTAAAGGAGTAAGAGCATTTGTGCATACAAGGAACTGATCAGACAGCAGTGTCATTACAACAGTTCATTTTTGATATAGTGCATATCAACATTCAGAGGGTTGTAGCCTTCATCTTATTGGGCAGTGAGCCTAGGCAGTGAGACATATACCTTTAATAGGGTTTTGTAAAAGACTCCTAACAGGGTCAGACCTTTAACCAGGTCATTGTACTCAAATTGTAAAGATTGCTTCTAACAGAGCAAAGGAACTTTAACAGGTTCATTATACCTAGTACAATATTTGTGGATACTAATCCCCACCGGAGTTTTCCTCTGATCAAGGTTCTCCATAATCATATCATGTGTTATGTGTTCTTCTATGTTTCTTTGGATGCACATTTGATTTATGTTTAATTGGCTGAAATATAATTAATAGATAAACATTGATTCACAGCCCCNCCCCCCCCCCCCCCCCCCCCGCTCTCTCAGTGTTTCTAACACAACTATTGTTCAAATCCCTATAGGTTATCTCTCTACCATGTCAGCAATAGAAAGTTTCTTTAACTTGACCCTTGGTCAGAAATTGGGGCTTCTTTCTTATAGAGATTGCAACTAAGGTTCAATTTTTTCAAGTTGCACTCCACCATGTAAATAATGAAGAGTCTATTTACATTGAACCTTGGTAAAATGATGGGGCTTATTGCATGTACATCTTACAACCAAGGTTCAAAATTTTCAATTCATGGGAATTTCCTTTCAAAAATGATTTCAAATGAGAGGGAGTGAGAGGGTTAGGAGTAGGAGTTCAGAAGGGAAAAGATACACATGGGAATCGAGGAGACTTGAATGTAGATGTAGTTGGAGTCTATGTGGCCATTTTGGAGAGATGCTACAAAAAATGAGATTTATTTTACTATTTTAAAAAAATAGCAATGTGCACACATAAGGGGGTGGTTAGGATAAGGTTTGTTTGATGGGAGGTTAAAGGGATAAGGTTAGTCTGAACCATGGGTTAGTTGAAGGGTTAGTTAGTGGGTTGGGCATTAGATGGAGGTTAAGAAAATAAGGTTGGTTGGGATCATGGGTTAGTCAGTGGGATAGGTTGGAGAGTTTGGTTAAAGGGTGGTTAAAGTTAGGAGACATGTGACAAAAATGAATTAATTATTAAAATTAATTCATTTTTGTAGCAAAGAGGAAAAAGAAAAATTGGATTAAATAAAACAAATTAAATAAATTCACTTTAATTAATAGGGGAATTATTTAATCAAATGGATTATGGTTTGTCATTAATTAATTAAAACAGGTATATCTTATAAGATTAATTAAAAATATCTAAGGGATAGCATTGATTAATTAAAAATATAAATTATTTAATCAACAAATGAGATTAGGCAAACCAAATTTAAGTAATTAAATTTAGGTGTCTACATTTTTCCCCTCTTTGCAATGGTGCTAGATTAGCGTCAATGAAAATAATAACAAGAAATTGGTGACACAAAGAAAATGAAGAAGGAAAATCCCCAGATGGACTAGAAAATTAGATAGTCTAACTAAGGTGATGAAGAGAGGAGTTAGTGATTCCCCCTCGAGAGATTGTATGGGAACCAGAGGCCTGGGTGATTTCTTGAAAGAAACTGTCCTAGTGGAGAGGAAGAAGGTGAGAGTAAAATGCTATCCAATGGAAAAAATGACACTCAAATCAGAGTTTGTAGGAAGAAATGGGGAACAAAACAGACCCATAGTGCCCAGTACAGACATAAATCAGGTCTGGAAGGGCCCTATAAGAGTAAAAATGGGGTTTTACCCTTCATTGTAACTATTATAAAGTGATAATTTGAGAGAGATAAGAGAAAAATTGAAACTTTTACCCCCTTTGAGATAATTTTAACACACGAGGATGATGGGAGTTACAGGATGACCAAGGCATGGTATGGATGTGGTGGTGAGTGTGAGGCAGCACTAGAGGCCTAAAGAGAGCTATGTATTGATAAAAAAAATGTTGGCTCCGCATTTAATTTCATGCATTTATTGCTATGTATAAGGGGAAAAATAAATCCCCACACAACATGTGTTGCATGAGTTTTTTGCTTGAAGCAATGAGAACACATTCTCACCATTTGGGCCGAATAGAGAGATTAATGTGGGTAGAAGGGGGTTGGTTTTTCAATCCCATGGGTGGCAGGATTGTAAATGGGTAAAAGGGAAGTGCTTTGAGAATACACTCCCAATAGGAAGGTTTGCAGGTAAGGAAAATGGGATGAGATCCTGTCGCAGCAGGATTGTATTGTCACACGATGAGATTGACACCCCACAACGGAAAAAGTGCAAGATTGAGGTTGAGCTAGGAAAATGAGAGGGGAAGGAAAGTAGGGGAATGGGGGGAGGGAAATTTTCATCCCAAAGATGATTGACTTATTGATTCTATGGGTTTGGTTGTAGTGGAGCGTCATGCCCAAAAGTTGGGCAAAACACACCTACGAGTTTTTTTCTAAAGGTTAATGATAACAATGGTTGCACATACACATGGCTCTAAGTTAACTGTTAATTAAATTTTTAGATGTAAGTTAAGAACCTTGATTAGGTTCGAGTAGACATCGGTTGACTAGGTGACTAAATTAATCCACTAACTGTGAATCCATAATGATCTCTAAACCGCTTCAAGGGATAGAGTAAACACTAGGGTTATAGAGGTCTCACTAATAATCTCACTAAATTAGCCTTCTTTTAAAATATCTTTAAAGATTATTATATAAATGTTTAGTTAACCATTTACTCATTTAATCGTGTTTAGATGATTTCTTAAAGAAATGTGTCAATTCAAAAAAAAACTAATTAATCTTATTAAAATGTATTATATATTTTAACTTAAATCCTTTTTAAATTAATTAAATAACCTCAATCTAGCTATAGGTAATTGTTAAAATTTTGTGTTAATAGTATAATATATTATCCTTTTAAAACCTCTCTATTTTTTTACACGGAGATTAGGGTTTCGAGGCTGGGCATGAGGGAAGGAGGCGGCAACGCGCATTCGACAGAGAGCGACGGATTTGGAATTGGTGGCTGAGAGTTTTGGGGCAGGGAGAAAAGATGGATGCGCGCAGGCATCGTCATGGCGGAGAAGAGAGAAGGGAAGTCAGAGAGGGTGGGTAGGAGAGGGGCGGGGCAGCTGCAGTGGGTAGATGAACGGGGCAGTGGGGGCCAGGGTGACGCGGCACGGCTCAGTGCCTCCCATCCCACTGTATAGACAAAGTGGGTGGGATGGGTTGGTCGCAGGCGTTGCCCTCCCTACACTGTGCTACATAGTTGCGGGGAAGCCACACCCACGCGGAAGGGAAGGGCAAGGGTCAGGGTAGGGCTTCAGCCCTCCCCACCCTAAAATTATATTTTATCCCATCATTTGTTTAATAAGATTTTCTTTGAAATAATTTTTTTTTTTTTATATACAAGGAAAGAAATACAGGTGGACCCCTTATAAACTTCATTTATATTAGTAAATAGTTGTTATAATGTGTTTGTGTGTATATATATATACTTTAAATAAAGTTGCATACAATAGAGACCTAAAATATTTTTAAATCTATTTTCTTTAAATAAAATAGCTTAGGGCAATAATAAAAAGATTATATATCCATATTATTTATAAATATTTATATTTAAATGATTATATTCTTATGGACTCCTCTATGTACACGTATTTAAAAATTTAGAGAAAAGATTTACTAAAAGAATCAATTTTCCATAATAAGGGGTAAATGACTATTTGGACACTCTTCATCTGGTTTCAAGAATATATAAATACTTATGTATATACCAAATTTACTTCTAATCTATTTATACCAATATACAAATAAGGATACATAAACTTATCTTATATTGATCTTAAAGGGAATATTTACATTTTTTTTGAAACATTATATCTTACTTAATAAGGAGTTAAATCAATTCTACCTTCCTTATTTAATCACTAGTTTAACCATAAGATCATCAGTAATTTCTTTTCTAATAGAATTCACCTCATAACAATATAATCCATTTAAGATAACTATTTTAGCAATAACCATTACAAATCATAGGTTAAAAAATCTATTTTCTTTTTTATTCACAAAACACCATTTTACAAAAGTCTAGGTCTCAAAATTACAACAGTTACATTTTTAAAAATTCCTTACAATTTTCCAAACTCAATAAAACAACATGGGTTCTAAACACATACTGATTTAAAAAAAAAAAAAAAACCCCACTAAATTGAGTTGGCAACAAGGCTTCCTCACAATCCTTCCAAGAGAGTCCAACAATTTCTTGCATGAAGAATAGTGAGTTGACCATGGAGGCTCAACTCCCAACCTAGGCCTTTGCAAGGCCACCCCCGAGCTAGGGGACACATGAATGCAACAGGTGATATACATTCATAACCACAAAACTTAATAGAAAACATGCACATAAGAAAAATACCCAATCCCAAGGATTTACAAGCTCTCCAAGAGACCTGAAACTTTATGGGTGAAAGAGGACTTACCTCAAGAGGAGAAGCCAATAACAAAAAAATATATACAAGAAGAATAGGCCACACATCGGCTCAACATTCCCTTACAACAATCATTTTCTCACATTTGGAATCATGGCTTCAAGTCATCAAATTTCCCCCTATGACCCCCAAATACCCTTGAACATGATTTGCATCATGGATAATTACACACCCATGCACATAGCTCCACACATGGGAGACTCTGCACTACATGGGTAGTCTCTAAACTTTCATCCCTTCAAGGTTACTCTGCCCTCCCTAGGGTGAGTGTTCCTTAAAAAAACCCATAAGAAACATAAGCACAAAATAAACACAAGACTCTACAAAGGACCTCCATGTAAACCCATGGAGTTAAAAAAAAAATACACAAGACTCCATTAATGGAATCCTCAAGCTTTCTACATGCATAAGGAAATATACTCTAATCTACTCTAAAAATGAAACCAGCCTCAAGTCGAAGCTTAAGTAAAAGTAATGAAGTTTGAGATGCGATTTCCCCTTTATGCCTTCTTCCTTCTCCAATTGCTCTTCTAATTCTAATAATGTCTCTAAAGGTGGAGAGTGGGTGAACAAACCTACCCTTCCTCCCAAATACCCCTATAAAGGCTCTATTCTAAGAATATCTGATTTCTTCACTAATTGGGAAGTGACTAATGTCTTCCCCCATCTCCCTACTTTCCTTATCCCTCATAAATAGAGTTTAAGGTTCACATGGGAAGGATGAGATACTTTGTTCAGATTTCCCAAACTCTGATTTTTGCCACTTTCTAAATGGGATATTTTAGAGGTGGCATTAATTATTTTTGGGGCTCTCAATGAGATAATAGTTGACCCCTAATGCCTAGGTTACCAAGTGGGATATTCAAAACTAACCCTAAATACCTCCTATAAGCCTAGATGACCCTCCTAAATCCCACCTAAATTAACCCACGAAATTCAACACTCTTGACTCAATCTAATGTCCCTAAACCTTAGGGTAGGCATGGGAACTATACTTGGTAACTCCTAGGTTAGAGTTAAGCCTATACTAGTTACATTTACTAGATATGCCAACACATTAAGTACACATGTGTCAAGTGACACAACATAATTACATAAGGCATGACTTATTTACACATTTACAAAATTGAATGAAATACCATCATGCATAATACTTTCCCAAATGAAACACAATACAATGAGGTTTGTGTCTCTTTTTATAGACAGGTCCTTAGCATCATGGTATTTACATATGTCCATTTTTGAATCCTCATTTTAGTGCCATGGTCAATTTCCTGCACACTTATTACACTAATCAGTAGGTCTAATAAATCAACACATAAACATAGCAAGATACATAATGTAAATCAAACACACATTCACTCACATTTGCATCAATGATTCATTTAAATTTAAACAATATCTACATTTAATCCATATGCATACACAACTCTTAATGAATCTGCATCCTTAAATTATCTTTCATACATATCCATCATATTACATCATTAAAACTTAACCATGTAAATAATCTGCATTAACTAACATAGGGCATCACATAAGTAAGTATACATCATAATCAAAATGTTGAATAACATAGCATGGGATCTTACAGATCCTCAAATAACGACATGTGCTCAAATAGTCCATGTGTCTCAAAATCAGTATCAACTAAAGAGAATAATAAGGGAAAAATAGTGCTGAGCTATGTCGAGATGGGGTAGGCCTCACATGGAGCATCGATGTTCTGAAAAGAAAGGAGAAGAGGTCTGAGATGCTAAGGATAGTAGAGAAGTTTACTAAATTAGATTAGGAAATGATTGATGTGAATGGATTGGGCTATGTGGAAAGGATGTGACACATTCAGGCACATATGGCCTTACTGATAGCATTAGTAGAGCGATAGACTAGGTGAGAAACCTCTACCTTCCTTCTTCCCACAGGAGAGATTATAGTGAATGGAGAGAATGTGTATCAAATACTATTAGTATTTATAGGAGTATGGTTCATTTATCTATGGAGGGATGATAATTCTTTTTTGAGGTTAGTGGTAGGAGCCAATGTCCTTCTTCAATAGGGACAACTTATTTTGACATAGGCACTAGAAAAAGAACCAATAGTCCAATGGATAACATATTCACTTGTGCATTGGTGAGTAGTTTCATAGTACCAGACAAAGAAGGGAGATCCATTTTGTTAGGTAAGACCTACCTATTGGTTGAGGTATTGTACGGAGGGTCATTGATGGCATGTAGGATGTTGGTGTTAGCCGAGCTATACAAGGAGCTACATGTGATTTTATGCCACAACGGTCACAATTTTGGTTTCATTATGCTCCTACAAGTATGGGCATGGGAGAACATAGCTATCATAATACTAGTGGAGAGAGTTGATAGGGTAAGTTTACATTATGAGGGATTTGACGATGTGGATTATTGGTTGGGTGCACTGGATGGGGTGAGGGATGGGATCACATCGATACCATAGATAGACATTGAGGGATGACTAGAGGATAGGAACCATGTCCCCTTTTTCATTACATTAATTTATATAACAAATAGGTGGGAGAACATTTTAGAGCACTACTAACTAGAGAAACTCCAATGATAGTTTGGATTGATAGAGGATGTGCCACAACTAGAGAATATGTTCTAATAGAGGAAACTTGAGAGGGTGGAAGACTTTGGGAGATCTTTAGTTATCAGAGGAATTGTCAAGGAGTAGATTGAGATGAGGCCAACTAATTGGGATCCAAGGGTTGGGCCAATAGATCCATGGGTGACCGCAACCTACACAACATGGTGGGCTGGGAGGATACTAGGAGATATGGGTAGGGCAGAGATTCCTGCCTTAGGGATTCTCAAGGGGGGGGTGTGAGAATGGGTATGCCTAGTTGATGCATACTGACTGACTAAGTGATTAAGGAGATCTTGATAGTGGTACTATGGAGGAGGAGATGGATAGCATGACTTGTAAGGGGAGGGGCAGAGGGCTAGGAAACAACAATCACTAGGAGAGTGATGAGACCAAGATTGGGCCAAAGAGATGGAGTACAAGATACGTGGAGGCCATAGGTATAGGTACTATATATAGTGGGAGAGATGATGGCCAGGGAGGTGTGGCAGTGATTGAAATAGATCACAGTGCACAAACACCACCATAGGTATAGGTGACATGGATAGGGATGTCACTACTACTACCATCACCATCTAATAAATGGACTATATAGGGACAAAAAAGGAACGCTAGAGCATCTAATATTTTACAAGATGATGTAACCTCAACCAAAAGGGATCCTATGACTAAGCTAAATTTACTGAGGGATCCCGAGGGGAGATTAGATAGCAGGTACTAGGAGGGACAGTGGTAGAGAAGGATGTCCTACGTTGGGAAAGGGATGAGATCCTATTGGACAAAGATGGAATCTGCAGGGAGAGAGATGATGGAGGGATGGATTGGTGGAAGAGAGGGATTCCCTAAGGTAGCAGTGAGGTACACTTTAGTAGGAGGGATTCCCTAAGGAGAGACAGGGATGAGGCCATTTCATGGAGAGATGATTTAGAGAAGTCTTGACTACAAAGAAAGGAGAGGATGAAAAAATGTCACAGGAAACAAGTTTGGGTGTAGAAGGTAGGTGGTAGAGGGACTAAGGCACATATCATGGTCATGGAGAGGTGGATATAGGATACAAGAGATATTTCCCACAAAGAAGGATGGTAGAAGTGCAATTATGAGGCAACAATTCCTCTAGGATAGAGAGAGTTATACCTGGCTCCACCATGTATCACACATATAATACCAGTAGGCCTTACCAAATAGAGGGAAAGGGTTTCTACGAGGAGAAAAATTGGAGCATCCCAGGGTACATGGACATTTGCACGTAGCATAGGGGGGTCCTCATCGAACACATGATTAGGAAAGAGGACTAGATATAGCAGGACCTCAGGATCACTGGCAGGATTGGCTCATGGATTGCAGGCATTTTTGTGGATTGGTGGAGGGATATATGTAGGGTTAGGTATATGGATAGGTGTAGGAGAGACCACATTATTAGGGCTGACAAGTATTCAAGGGACATGGTCACAACCCACATGCATAGAAGACCAACCCATGGACATATAGTGGCACCTAGATTAGGACCTGGGTGACCAACCCACATATCATAGATGGGAGCCTACATGATAGACATATGATGTGTTTTTTTGTACTATATACATGTACCATATTCAATTATTTATGGACTCCATTATTTTATTCATATTGTTTTGTTGTACCCCATTATTTTACTCATATCATTCTTTGTCACATTGATGTACTATGACATTTTGGATACACTCATGATATATATATGATGGATATTCTCAGGGTGGAGTATCATGTGTACTGTTTATTTTGTATTTTATGATGCATTATGTGCTTATGGATGGATGGATGCATATGAGATTATACCGATATATTTGTTGTGTAGGACATAATGTTATGTGATATATGTTATGACATTATGATGCTTATATGAGATGTACTAACAAGTTTATGATGCAGGATATCATGTGATGTGATATAGATGTGATGTATGTTATATTTTTCAGACACTGACACATGTGATGTAGGATGGGATATGCATATGGACATGTAATTCCATGTAGTGCTATTTTTATGCATCTATGAAACTATATGTAATGCAAATGGAATGAAATGTATGGATGTGCTTATGTATACAATATTGAGAATAATATGATATAACATGTATGCATACTAAAGGATACTATAACTAGATGAATTAAATGATCCTACAAACTATATGATAATGAAATGTTCATTCAATTAGAGAACCATGTAGATGGAATAGCGAAGAATACAAACACTTTGAGAGTTGACCGCCCAAGACACAATCTAAGATTAGGGTGAAAGGTTTGAGGATATGTGCACTTTCCCAATCACAACTAATTAGGAAAATTAACCAGGTTAGGATTAATGATAGTCAATGAAAATGAAATTATTATGTTAAAGATCATGTATGTTGAGAACCCTTGAAAAAATGGGTTTTCATGTACAAAGCACTTAGTTTGACTTACCAACATCAATGAATAGCCAATGTATGAAGAACCATGGATGCATCATAGATAGTGCATAGGACTGACACAACAAATAGAAAAGGTTATACTATCATCACAAAAGATCCACATAGGATTTTGGTCGATACAATGCTAGAATAACCAAATGAAATTATTATTCTATATTACACCATGTGACCACAAGGATCACATTTGGAAGTGCGATGGATAGATCTAGACCACACACAAAAGTAAGGAAAACAAAAAGTATACTCAAAGTTTCATCATTTGTAGCACGTCATGATATGAAGGGTCATAGAGAACCTTGAGGAGACTAAACAAGAGAGCCTCAATTAAGATAAATGAAATCCAAAAGATAAAAATTCACCATGAATATAACAAATATATTTTTCCAAAAATGGATGACCTACACATGAGATTGGATTTGATGTGTCTAACTTGAGGAATGATGCATCCTGCATAGACTGATTGTGGGATGGTGAGTAATTAACTTAGAAAAAAATACACCTTAGACAAATAAATATGACAAAGATGCACGGGGATGATCGTTGAATTACTAGCTGAAGGAACATGATTTTGATGATATAAAACTAACGTCTATATACAACTCATAGGGAAACTGCTAAGAAAACTAATAATATATATAAGACACACAAAAAGCCTATATACAATGAGGTGAAGACCAAAGGAGGAACTATGTATAGATGAAAACTATACATATATCTTAGTGGAATCCTAACCATGGAGCCATAAGAGGATGGGAATGGGAGTGAGTCTTCAAGATAGAGGAACAAAGGCGAATGGGGGATGGAGAAACTGGATAATTATTGATACCATTGGAGAGGATAGAACAATACTTTGAGGAATAATGGAATTTCCACACTATGTGTGATTCTTTTTGCTAGGTTTTCACCACACATACTTATCCAAGGTGCCACCAACAATGGTTTTCACTAGAGGATGATTTATTTATCTTTACTATTTTTTACCTTTTTCGTTCTTCTTCTTTTTTTTTTTTTTGTGCTCTTTTATTTTTGATAAGTGGTGATATACTCCCATGGATTATGCATATAACATTTTAAGATGTATAATGTTAAGGATATCATTGAGGGTTTCCCCTTCTTGAGTAGATAAATGATAAGCTCCTAAACCATACTTAGTAGTGACCACATATGGACAATTGCATCTAGGTTTGAACATTCCTTTGCTGTCTTGATCTTGCTAGTTTCACTGTTTTTATCTGAGGACTAAATCTCTTGAGCCTAATTTGAAGAAAACATATACTATTATGGGATCTCTTATGTTGTTTGTTAAGTGGATCCAACTGAGTAAGCCTTTCTACATGGTAATCTTCATCAGAGATGATGCCTCTCAAAGATATCCAAAGAGATGGTAGTTAAACCTCAATTAGAAAGACAAGCTTGGAAACATAAATAAGAGAGTATGAAGTTATATCAGAAGGAGTGAATACATTAGTATGGTATTCCTAAAGGGAAGGATGAAGGTGGAGATGCTAGTTACACCCAGTATCATTGAAAACATTTTTGAGGATACACATAATAGATTTTTTTAATTCCTTTTGGTTAATATGGGGAGAAAAAATGATGGTGGATATGGAATGTATCAATCAGTTTCTATACATGATGTTTCTTTGAGGGGATTACTATTATTGGTGAGGATGGTGGAAGGGACTCCATAATAATAAATGATCTGCTATAGGATAAAATTTGAGATCTAGAATCGAGTAGTAAGGGTGAGTGCAATGGCTTCAATCCACTTGGTGAAGTACTTTATGGAAGCAGTGATATACATATGGCCATAAAAGGTGGAAAGGTGGATGATGTCAATGATGTTAAAGCCCCATGTAGAAAAAGTTCATGGTTTAGAAATAGGCTAAAAATCTTGTGCGGGTGCATTAATATGGTCTTTGTATAGGTGGCATAACACACATTTCTTACCAAACTCACAAAAATCATGCTCCATAGTACGCCAATAATTCCCCTCTAAATAGTTTCTTGGCCAGGACATATCCACTTATATGAGCACTAAAATATCCTTCATGCACTTCTTTTATTGCAAGAGTGGCCTTAGTGGAATCTATACATCTAGCAAGGACATCATGATAGCCACGATGGTATATATTATCTCCTATGATGGTATATCAGGAAGAACAATGTATGAAATTTTGGTGGACATTAAAAGAAATATTAGGTGGAAAGGTACTCTTTTTAAGGTATGTATAAGTTTCTTTTGCATAAGGGTGACTCAGGACAAATGATGTTTCACACCATCTTAGTATGTGGTGTTTTAAACATGGGTTGATTGAGTTTCTTGACTAAAAACTCATAACCTAGGTTGTCAACTTGTATGTCCAGGAGAAACCCTATCATTTCCATTTCATCAACTTCTCTATTTTTTACTCTGAGGACTTGATAAAAAATTAAGGAGGAGAAACATTTCTTGAGATCATCTACAATTCTCTGGAAAGGTTACAATTTATCATCCTTGGTGTGGTAGTGATCATTAACCTATCTAATGATAAGATGGAAATTTCTGTAGACCTATAGTTATTTAATATTCCATTGGATTGTGATATTTAGGCCTCTAGTGAGACCTTCATACTCAGAAATGCTATTGGTACATACAAAATTTATCTTTAAATACTTAGGAATAAAGTCTCCTTGGGAAGTAACAAAGAGACTAACTACCCCTGATCCTTTCTGAGTATGAGAACCATCAAAATATAATCTCTATAGGGGTTTCACTTGGATCATACAAACATACTCATTAGGAAACTCTATAACCAATAGATAATCATCCACAAGAAGGTTTTTTGCAAGGTTATCTACTATCAACTATCCTTTAAATTCTTTCTTATCTATGTACTATATGTCAAACTTGCTTAGAAGCATAACCCATTTTTTCATGTATCCTGTGAGGGTGGTCTTTTAGAGACAATTCTTCAAAGGATCAATCTTACAAATAAACTTCATTGTGTGATAATCATGTAGTGTCTACGCTTTTAGGAGAAAAATACCACATCTAGACATGCCTTCTCTATGGTCGTATAATTGATTTCATACCTAAGCAGTGTACAAATAATGTAGTTTATTTCTTATTCTTTACTTTGATCATCATGTTGGGCCAAGAGTGCCCCCAATGCTAGTGATGTTACTAAGATGTACAAAAGAAGTGGTCATCCTAGCACTGGTGGTACCAAGATAAGTGGACATGACAAATTTTATTTTATCTTATCAAAACCTTGTTGGCAAGGAATGTCCCATTTGAAATTTGTATATTTTCTCAGGAAGGGTGTCAATGTTTGACATTGTTGATTTGTGGTGATAGACCAGGAAAATAATGTACACATATTTTATATAATTTGTCAGGCATTTTTTTGGTTGACTCATCAACCATTTCTATAAGTTGACTCATCATGCATTTCCCTAGGTTGACCCATTAAGAAATTTTTAGGGTTAGGGTTTTTCTATAAGAAAAATAGTTTTAGGGTTATGCATTATTAGAGTGAAGATGTATTGTAGCATTTGCAATGGTAATGAGCTATAAGGGATCGCTGGTTGTAATATGTTGAAATTACTGGATAATAATATTGGACTCTCTATTTGGTGGATGTAGCCCAAGATTGGGCAAGCCACATTAAATCTGTCTTCTTGTTCTACTTATGTGTGCTTTATTTTGTTGCATTAATGGTTATATTTTCATGTAACTGTTAGATTTTTGTCTTCTAATCCTAACAAGTGGTATCAGAGTGATTTGTTTGCATTTATCCTCTATAGGAAGGTCTCATGGTTGAGTGAGAGTAATGGAAGATGAGGGTAAGCTAAAGGTTGATAAGTTTAATGGGCAGAACTTTCAATTATGGAAAATGCAAATGGAGGACTATCTCTATCAAAAGGATTTATGGCGGCCATTGGGAGGAAAATCCAAGAAAATGATAGGGATGTCTAATGAGGATTGTGATATTTTGGATAGGAAGGAACTTGGTAGTATTCATTTATGTTTGGCATGATCGGTGGCATTTAATATTTAAAAAGTAAAGACAACTGAATATTTGATGGAAACTCTAGCAAAGTTATATGAAACACCTTTTGCTTTGAATAAGGTATTTTCATGAAGTGTTTATTTAATATGAGGATAGTAGAAGGTGGGTCTGTTTTTGATCATTTAAATGAGTTTAATACAGTTACGAGTCAATTATATTTTGTTAATGTCAATTTTGATGAATAAATTAGGGCTCTTTTGATTTTGTGTTCTTTGCCTTAAAGATGGAATGTCTTGGTAATGGTTGTTAGTAACTCTATTTCAAGTTCAAATACCCTAAAATTTGATGATATTGTTGGTGTTATTTTGAGTGAGGAAATTTGTAGGAAAATATCAAGTGGCTCTACATCAGGTAGTGTGTTGAATGCAAAAAGTAGAGGTTGACAAAGAGATAGAGGAAAAAATTCTGGAAATCATGGGAAATCATGAGGAAAATCAAAGGGCAAGAGGTCTCAATCAAGAGGACCAAATGATTGATGGTACTATGGGAAACTAGGTCATAAGAATAAAGGTTTTTGGTCTCATAAGTATAAACAAGGAGAAATACAAGAAGGAAATAACGAGGAAAATGTGGTAAGTAATAAATTAGAAGAGGATGTTTTGATTCTTTCTCTTGATGCTAATGATTCATAGATTTTAGATTCAAGGGCCTCATTTCATGCTACGCCCCATAGGAGTTATTTTCTTGATTGTGTCTAAGGGAATTTTTGGCTATTTTATTTGGGAGATAATGAACCCTGTTATATTCTTGGGAAGGGAAGAATTAAGGTTAATTTGTAGAATGGGAATCATTGGCTACTACAAGAGGTAAGGCACATTCAAAGGCTGAGTAGGAATTTAATTTCAGCAGGGCAACTAGGTGATGAAGGTTGTACAATTACTTTTAATGATAAAGATTGGAAGGTTTCAAAAGGTTCCCTAGTAGTATAAAAAGGTGTGAAAGCATGCACCTTATATAATTGTACAGGTCATCCTGTTTCTTCTACTTTATTTATTACAGAGAAAAGTCAATGTTTAGGAATAGTTGCTGCAGTTGAGCAGGTAGAAAATGAAATAGTCATTGTTGAATCTGAAATAACACTATGTCATTAGAGACTTGGGCACATGAGTGAAAAATCTATGAACTTACTTCACCCAAAGAGAATTTTACCAGGTCTAAAATGTATCAATATGGATTTCTGTGAAAGTTGTGGGTATGGAAAACAAAATATAGTTAGTTTTATAAAGAGTGGGAAGGAAAAGAAAGATGAGAAATTAGAGCTTGTGCATGTAGATGTATCAGGACCAGCTTAGGTATCTTCCCTTGGTGGCTGTCTGTATTATGTTACATTCATTGATGATGCAACTAGGAAAGTATGGATTTATTTCCTCAGACATAAATCTGATGTATTTGAAACATTTAAAAAATGGAAAAGCTTGGTTGAGAATGACAATGGTAAAAGACTAAAATGTATCAGATTTTATAATGGAAGTGATTATTGCAAAAAATAATTTGAATATTATTATTTGTCTAATGGTATTCGTAGGCAGAAAATAGTTCCAAGGACTCCGCAAACAAATGGAAAGGTTGAACACATGAATAGGACAATAATAGAGTGTGCAAGGACTATGAGGTTTCCTATTGGGATGCCCTTTAAAATGTGGATATAGGATATAAACACAACTTTTATTTAATTAATAGAGGTCCCTCTACTCTTTTGGGTTGTGTTATTCCAGAGGAAGCATGGATAGGTAAGAAGATGAGTTATTCTTTTCCCAGAACCTTTAGTTGTGAAGCATTTGCTCGTATATATTTTTAAAATAGAACCAAGATGGAAGCTAAATAAATAAAAAAAATTATTTTTTGGATATGGAATTGATGAGTTAGGATATAGATTTTGGGATTTTGAGTATCATAAAATTGTGAGAAGCAGGGATGCCATTTCAATGAGAAAGTGTTGTACAAAGATCAGTTGAGGCAGCATGAGAAGAAAGAAAATGATTATGTAGTGTTATATGATACTCCTAAAGATGATGTTAAAGTGGCTCCTCATGAACCAAAACAAAAATAGAAAGAAATAATACCACAAACTCCAGTGAATGTTAGACGATCTTCAAGGTTAAGTAGACCTCCTAACGGGTTTTCTCCCTCTTTGTATTTTATTTTATTGACTGATGTTGGTGAACCATAATGTTTTGATGAAACTGTTAGTTTTTTTTATTTCACTCTCCTTTCCTAGATGAGATTCTAATGCCAGACTGTGGGATTGCAAACCTAGGGCACAAACTTAACATCCTCAATACAAAGGAGACACGAGAAAGCTAACATCACAAGATTCAAAGGCCTTCTACACTTTAAGTTCTACATCACTCAGGGTGGGAACTACCTAATATGCACACACATAACCTCTTTTTGACAAACAATAGCTTGCAAAGACATAACTATGAAATATCTTTGAAACCTTTAGGTAACATATACCTCAGTATTTTACCAAATCACATGCAATATCCCACTTGCATAGAGTATGGCTTAAAACTACGACTATCCTAACTCCTATAAACATGAAAGGGAAATTATTTTCATTTATGATTTAATTAATGGACCCCTGAAACACCCCAGATCTCTCATAGACCAGTGCCTTATCCAATGGGCAACAAATTCAAACATAACATTGCAAAGAAGATTATGAATAAAGAAGACAACACCATCTAATATGTATAATGCCTTGCATCAAACATACCCCCATTGATCAAGCTCTACTTGTGGATCCACCTGTGTAGTCAAACATGCAATTACCTACTCGAAGTATTTAACTCTCCCCTTGGAAGAGACCATGGAATAGATAATACATTAATCAACATCCACTAAAAGACAAGTTGACATACCCTTGATACCCCAACTGATACATATCTGAAGAAAAATCCTAAATCATATCCATCCTTTAAATGAGTCCATTGTTGATAAAAATGGACAAAACCAAAACACCCTTGATGCCTTAGTCTCTATGATTTCAAAATTAAATGGAGACAACTTAATAACAAAACAACATCACTGAAATATCATTAATGAAGCTTTCTAATACAATGATGTTCTTCTCTGAAACCAAAAAGAAACTAATAACACCCTATATGAAGACAAAAGGAGGAAATATTTACAGAGGAACCACACTTGGAGCCTAATCTGAATTCTTGCAGAGAAATAGGAACCACACTTGGAACTTGCTTTGAATTCTTGTAGAGAAATGAGAACCCTTATAATAGAGAAAATAAAGACACATATAGAAGAAGAAGACCCTAAAAATTATATCTAATTTACATCTCTCCTTCTTGAAATCTAATTCATACTTATCCTTCTTTCTCCACCGACTGATCTTTCTTCAAAAGATCTGAAATACAATCTGATCTGCATACCCACTTGATGGAAAGCAATAACTTGGTCAATGAATTTAGAATCAACAACAACCTGATTAGAACCCTAATAGAACTAGTCAACAAAATACTATCCATCTGCACCCTACAACATCAATAAATTGATCCAAAAGATTAGATCAAACCATTTAAATAGCTCTGTGACTTGGAAAGCAATGCAACCGCCTGAAATCCTGAGAAATCAATTTGAATATTTAAATATCTTCTCTAATGGCCACAGGTGGCACAAAATCACTATCAAAGTCTTATATTGTATCTTTTTCCATCTTTAAAACCAATTTGTCGATCATATTTTAATTAGCTGGGAGCCAAGATCCCATCAGATAGGTGGCACCCTATCGCAATACCTCATACATTATCTCTTGATCATCTCTTGTTCTAGGAAAAGTGTTGTTCATTCAATTCATTTACATTAGCTTTCCCTTTAACCTACCCTTGTTTTGGCCCCATGATCATAGGAGGGCAGGTGTCAGCTAGGCGCAATGCCTCAAGGCTAATCTTTGATCATGTTTAGATTAAGGCAATATGCCATCCGTTCGATCAAAAGAAACTTGTTTCATGTTTATTTTATTCTTCAGCGCTGACCAAAACTAAATTGTGACTTGGCATGTTAGCGTGATGCCTCAATAACTATCCGTCGATCATCTTTTCCTTAAGGCATAATGTTAACCACTAGATCAATACCAACCTACAGCCTCTTAACTTCCTTTGAAAACCTAGGCCCATGACCCTAGCAATGCTACATGTCAAGCAGGCGTAATGGCTTGATCACTATCTGTCATTCATCTTGCCCTTCAAGGCAAAGCACCAATCGTTAGATAAAACCAAAATTTTTTGGTCTTTATCTTTAACCTACCTTTAACCTGAGCAACTCAATCCATTGTATCTCTAAATTATGAGAAGCTTGAGTTAACCCTAGTTTATTTAGAGATTTAGTGATAACCCTTGATCTTGTTTAGGGTAAAAGCACAAAGTTGTATCATGTTTCAGGACCACTTATCAGCACATCTAAATTTGAGTATTTCTAACTAAAAATTATTTTTCATCAAACATATAGTCTAGCTAGATTCATTCTAGATAAGTTAGAGAAGTGGTTACATGTTTCCAATTGGAAATGTCTATTAAATACATGTTTTATAACAATTACCAAAGAAATAAAATTATTTTAGAAAAGTGATGTTTCAATAAGCCCTACTCTTTTTAATGATATTTTTTTTAAATATCCTTTTGTAGAGCTCAGAGTCAAGATTATTTTCATATAAATTTTATAGTATTTTGATTATATCTAATATGTTATAATTTCAAAATACAAGTAGGTATTTTAACATTTGAGAAGATGTTGCTTCAAAAAAATAGTAAATCATATTAAAAAAAATTAAAATTTATATTTAACACTAGAGGAGAGAGTCCTCTTCAAGAATATGTAATTTTTTTTCTGAATGGTGTAGATTTGATAGGGGAAATTTGGTGGGAGATGAAAACAGTCGATTTTAGATAAGTTCAACTTTGAATAGTTATAACGGAGAAAATATAAATTGAAAACCAATCTTTCTTCTTTTCTACACTAGATATACATTTTATCTATAACATATTTTTAAATCAGAGGAAAAATAGATTATTTGCATATAATTGTTTGGTGGGAACATGACCGTAGATATTTTAGCAATTTTTAGCAATTAAAAAATGAACTTCAAAAATTAAAAAACTATGTCAATTCTTGTTCAAACTTTTTTGTTTAAATTATAGGAATAAAGTTCATCCATTTTTACACATTTCATCATTTTACACCATACTCAAATTATAAACACAAATGCCACTTTTATGTCATTAAAGTTGAACAGTTTGTATGATGTTGACGTTTTCCTTTATAAAAGTGTGACAAAGGTTTGTACTTTTACCCTCTAGTATGAACACATGTGTCACCATTTCAGCCTCATATCTCTAAATCGCTGAATCCTTTTTCTTGACTTTGATTTATTTGGCGATTTAGTGCCAGCCGCACATCTGGGCCTTAATCAACGGTTGGTGTGTGATCTCAAAAGACTTGGTCTAACCCCAGGTCTATTCTGAGATTCAGCGACAAATATTTATCTTGTGATCTCTGAATTCTATCTTTAACTCTAGTCTAATTATGAGATTCAGAGATAACACATATCTTTGAACCGATGAATAAAAGTTGTGACTCTGGTTTGTTCACGAGATTCAGCGCTAGCCCTTGATCTGAGTCCTACATCAACGATTCTCACTGAGCCTCCAAATATTTTGTTACTTGACTTACATCATCACGAGATTCAAAGATAACATAAAATATCTATAACATATAAACTGGTACATCTAAAATGTAGGGATAAATAAGTGTTGGAGATTTTCTTGTGTGCAAATAATTGATTGTATGTTTGCCATTGATGACAATATATAATATACAGCAGTGTTCTATATACAATTATCAGTACATATGTTCTAGAGCTATGCGTGTTCATTTCCATGGTGTATACATGTTCTATATGCTATGTGCATTCACGCTGAGTCAGATATGAATTTTCAATTGAGTTATGATAATCAGTTATGACAGTTACAGAGACTAGAGACTATCTATGAAGAGCCGACGTAATTACATTATTTCTTGAGTTGCGCCTATCTTTGGGATATGCATTTTTGTATTCATGTTTAGTTATGAGTTAAAGATAATTAGCTAAAGGTGCCAAACATGTTCTATTAGAATCATGAAGTTGGAATTAATTTGGTGGAGCCGACCTTGTGAAGCGTCGCGTCTATTCAGTCTGAGTTGCGTGTTTCTAATCAGGTTGCGTGGTTGATGTGGCCAACTAAAAAAGTACTAAAGGGAATCCTAGAGCCAACAAAGATCACTTCCTTTGGAGAAGATACTTATAGTAGCTCATTTGATGAACGCCAAGTGTGAATGAGAAGAGTAAAGATAGGAAAAGTACAAAACAGAATGTCCATTGTTTGGGGATAGTAGAGACATTTCATTCATCAAGAAAAGATCTATGTGAAGAAGAAGTGGGAGTATACAATACATTGGAACTGATCAAGACAACAAGTCTAGTCAAATAGTTCATCTATCAGATATAGTGTATAGCTGTTCTATTAAAGGTTGCAGCCTTCATCATCTTAGCAGTGAGCTTTTGGATAGCGAGTCCTCACCCCTAACAGGGTTTCTTGTAAAAGACTCCTAACAGGGTCTGACCTTTAACCAGGTCTCTGTACTTATTGCATTGTAAAGAAAAACTCCTAAAAGGGTTGCAATATCTCTTAACAAGGATAATTATACTCAAGTATAGTTCTTTGTGGGTGCTAATTCCCACTAGGGTTTTTACCTAATTGGTTTCCCCGTAACCAAAATTGTTGTGTTCTCTATTGTGTTATCTGAATTTGCATTTGCTTTATGTTAATTGAGATCTAAGTAAGGAAAGGAATTAAAGTAGCTCATAACTGATTCAACCCCCCCTCTTTCAGTTGTCCTTTGGGACTATTCTAACAATTGGTATCAGAGCCAAGTGCATTGGAGAGAAATCCTAACAGCTTAAGGTTGATCAGATGGCATACTTCAGGAAAGAGAGTCCTAAGTTCAATGGAGAAAACTATCTTGACTGGAAGAAAAAAATGATAACACATCTTTAGTGAATTGTATTTTAGATCTATGAGATTTCCACTCAAGAAATTGAATTTCCCACCTTGAAAGACCTTGTATAAGAAGACTCTACAATCAAACAAAAGGAAGTGTTCACTCAAAATGCAATCACCAAAGAAGCCCTAAGCAGTGCCCTATTCGATAGTGAATTTTTTGAGATCAAGAAGGCAGATAAAGCATACTCTATTTGGAAATACTTAGAAGATATGTTTGAAGGAGACATCCAAGAAAAGAATGCACACAGAAAGACATGGAAGGAAAGGTACAACAACTTAGAGATGCTACCTGAAGAAAACATCAAAGCCTACAATCAAAGAATTAATGAAGCAGTTTCAGGTATCAGGAACAATGGTGGAGAAATTTCAGAGGATGATATAATGGAAAAACTAATGACCACACTAACAATAGACTATGAGAGAAAGATCAATATCTTAGATGAGACTAAGAAATTTTAAAAAGAAAAATATCTGCATTTGAGATATCAAGATTGAAGGCAGAACCCAAAAGTGAGACAACTTTCAAATCCTCAATCCACAGCAAGAAATCCATAAGCAGCTCTAGTAATAATGAAGAAGTGGATACCGAACTAGAAGAAATTATTGCTATGATTGCCAAGAAAGAAAGGAAAGGTAAAGGGAAATATGAAGGATAGCTACCATTCAAATGTTTTTCATGCAAGAAATTTGGGCACTTTGCGCCCAAGTGTCCTACAAGAGTCAAGAAATTCATATCAGATTACAAACCCAAGTACACTAAGGAATGTTATCATGCTGAAGATGGTGTAATTAATGATGATTCAGGAGAAGATGAAATTGGTTTCATTGCCATTAAAGACATTGAGAAGATGCTTGAAGAAATGGACAAAGAAGATGAAGAAAAAGAACAAGAGTTAGCATTAGTTTTAAAAGCTGACATCAGAACTGACTGGATCATTGATAGTGGATGTTCACACCACATGATAGGAGACAAAGATAGATTTGTAAATTTGGAAAAATACAAAGGAGGCATGGTTATATTTGGAGATATTACTCCCAAACCTATCATAGGAAGAGGTTATATCACCTTAGATGGAAAGAATAAGATAGATGATGTTCTTTATGTTGATGGTTTACATCATAACTTACTAAGTGTTGGATAGTTGCTTGATAAAGGATATCAGTTGGAATTCAAAAAAAACTAGTGCATCATTAACAACAAAGAAGGAGACATGATTGCATCAAGATCAAAGACCAAAGATAATGTCTTTCAGCTCAATTCAGAAGTAAGTTATTTTGTTGCAAAAGTGGATGACAGTTGGCTATGGCACAAGAGACTTTGTCGCATCAATTTTGACAACATAGTCAAGATAAGTAATGTAAAGGTAGTAAGATACCTTACAAATATTGCAAGACTAGTTGACACCATGTGCAGGGAATGTGTGATGGGGAAGCATGTGAGGACCTCATTTAGGAGCAAACAAGACTCTCTAGAAAACAAATTAGATCTGATACATACAGACCTATGTGCACCTACTCAAACAAGATCTTACTACAGAGAAAGGTATTTCATTTTGTTTGTTGATGATTTCTCAAGGATGATGTGGGTTGCGTTCTTAAAAGAAAAATCTGAAGCTTTTGAGAAGTTAAAAGTGTTCAAAGCTAAGGTTGAGAATGAATATAGACTAAAGATAAAGTGTGTGAGATTTGATAGAGGAGGAGAACTCACCTCTAACCAGTTTTATGATTACTGTGAAGAACATGGAATCAAGAGACGGTTAAGTGCACCTAGAACCCCTCAGCAAAATGGGATTGTAGAAATAAGGAATAGAATAATACTTGACACAACGCGCACTATCATGATTGAAGGAAAGGTTTCTCCTACCTATTGGAGAGATGTGGTCAATACAATAGTCTATACTATCAGTAGAATACAATTAAGGCTAGGCACAGACAAGACACCCTACGAACTTTGGTTTGGTAATGTACCTACTAT
This sequence comes from Thuja plicata, assembly GCA_018584345.1. NCBI lineage: Eukaryota > Viridiplantae > Streptophyta > Pinopsida > Cupressales > Cupressaceae > Thuja > Thuja plicata. The sequence continues at coordinate 2,916,576 of MU226470.1, forward strand.
AAAATACATCAAAATCTTTGGAAGCAAGTGCTACATCAAGAGAGATGATAGCATTGGAAATTTTGATGCTAGAAGTGATGGAGGTATTTTTCTTGGTTACTCTACTAAAAGCAAAGCCTATAGATGATTTAATCTAAGATTAAAGAAGATCATTGAAAGCACTCATGTGAATGTTGATGAGAAGTTTATGATTCAAGAAAGATATTATGACTATGCTCCCATGATTGAAGATGAGCCCAGACCCATCAATAAGGACACAGTTATTGAAGACATGTTTGACTATATTGATGTTTCATGTAACAATCCTGAACCAAGTGAAGAAGAATCACAGATTATAGATGAAAGTATCACTCTTAAGAACTCAAAATATACATCCAAATACCACTCTAAGGAAGATATCATTGGAGATCTGAGTGCAAAAATATTGACAAGATCTAGAGAAAAAGGTTCAACCACTGATGAAGAGGTATGCTTACTTTCACAAATTGAACCCTTAAGTGTTGAAGACTCATGCAAAGATTCAGATTGGAAAAGTGCTATGCAAGAAGAATTAGATCAAATAATCAAGAATGAAACATGGGAACTGGTCCCTAGACCTCATCACAAGAATGTGATTGGAACAAAGTGGATATTCAGGAACAAAATGAATGAAGAAGGCATAGTGGTAAGGAACAAAGAAAGATTAGTACATAAAGGATATGTGCAGAGAGAAGGTATAGAATACACTGATACATTTGCCCTTGTGAGCAGACTTGAAGCTATCAAGTTGTTTTTGGCCTATGCAACATTCAAGAACTTTAAGGTATACCAAATGGATGTCAAGTCATCTTTTCTGAATGTTGACTTGAAGGAAGAAGTCTACATAGAGCAGCCTGAAGGATTCAAACTTTCAGACAAACCAGACATGGCATGTAGATTAAATAAAGAACTTTATGGAATTAAATAGGCCCCAAGAGCTTGGTATGAGAGACTTGTTGGTTACTTAACAAAGATAGGATTTAGAAAAGGAGCAACAGACTATAATTTATTCATAAGAGAGACAAATGAAGGATTACTACTCGTTGCTATTTTTGTTGATGACATTATCTTTGGAGGTAATGACAAACTTAGTGCAGAATTCGCCAAAGAAATGAAAAGTGAGTTTGAAATTAGCATGATTGGACCTATCAAATATTTTCTTGGATTGAATGTTAAAAAAATAAACAAAGGCATATTCATAAATCAATCTAAGTATGTGAAGGAGATATTGAATACTTTCAAGATGGAAGATTGCAAACTAGTAAGCACCCCCATGATAATAGGAAGAAAGATTTCTAAAGATGATGATTCCACAATAGTTGACAAGACCCTATACAAGTCTATGATTGGAAAACTCATATATCTTACTCAATCTAGACCTGATATTTCTAATGCAGTTGGCATTGTTGGAAGATTTGCAGCTGAACCCAAGAAAAATCACCTAATGGAAATAAATAATATTCATACACTTAAAAGGGACTATTGACTATGGTTTATGGTATCCTAACTCAGAGAATATACAACTTCATGTGTATACAGATGCAGATTGGGGAGGTTGTGTTAATGAAAAAAAAGGTACATTAGGAGGAGCAGTATTTCTTGGAGATAGATTGGTCACTTGGACAAGTAAAAAGTAGAATTGTACTCTCAGTTAATGGTAGAAGCTGATTATGTTGTAGCAGAATTGAATTGTTCAACAATGGTTTGGATCAAATAGATGATTAAAGACTTTGGTATTTAGATTGATTATGTTATTGTTATTCACTGTGATGACACTAGTACTATCAATATGTCAAAGAACCATGTGATGCATGCAAAGACAAAACACATTGAGATCAAATACCATTTTTTAAGAGAAAAAGTTTCAGATAGAGAAGTAAAGTTGGATTATGTGAGCATGAAAGAACAATTAGAAGATATTTTTACAAAGCCATTATCAAAAGATACTTTTGAGTATCTCAGGGAGAAGTTAGGAGTAATTCCCTTTCTTGAGTCTAATTAGAATTTGCAGCAAGAACATTAGTCTTTGGTGACTGATGAATGGTTGACTACTCTACTTCTGGAGTATAACCTGTGCTTAATGGTGTTTAAAACCCTTTGTCATTGATTTCAACGAGGGATTATTAGTAAGGGGGAGCATATACTCTGGGGGAGTATACAGAGCAGCAATAGTGAAGAGGAAATTTTGATGAGGATATTAAGAAGATTGTAAAAAGAAGGAGGGAACTTTGAGTTGATAACATCATATGTTGCCATCAATGTTAAAGAGGGAGATTGTTGGAGATTTTATTCTGTGCAAATAATTGATTTTATGTTTGTCATTGATGACAACATATAATATACAATAGTGTTCTATATGCAATTACCAGTACATATGTTTTGGAGCAATGTGTGTTCATTTCCATGGTGTATACATGTTCTAGATGCTATGTGCATTCACGATGAGTCAGATATGAAGTTTCAGTTGAGTTATGATAATCAGTTATGACAGTTATAGAGACTGAAGACTATCTATGAAGAGCTGACGTAATTACATTATTTCTTGAGTTGCGCCTATCTTTGGGATATGTGTGTTCATATTCATGTTTAGTTATGAGTTAAATATAATTATCTAAAGGTGCCAAACATGTTCTATCAGAATCATGAAGTTGGAGTTAATTTGGTGGAACCTACATTCTAAAGCGCCGCGTCTATTCAGTCTAAGTTGCGTGTTTTTAATTAGGTTTCATGGTTGATGTGGCCAACTAAAGAAGTACTAAAGGGACTCCAAGAGCCGACGAAGATCACATCCTTTGGAGAAGATACTTATAGTAGCTCATTTGATGAACGCCAAGTGTGAATGAGAAGAATAAAGAAAGGAAAAGTACAAAACAAAATGTCTGTTGTTTTGGGACAGTAGAGACATTTCATTCATTAAGAAAAGATCTATGTGAAGAAGAAGTGGGAGTATAAAATACACTGGAACTAATCAAGATAGCAGGTCCACTGAAATAGTTCATCTATCATATATAGTGTATATTTTTTCTACTAAAGGTTGCAGCCTTCATGATCTTAGTAGTGAGCTTTTGGATAGTGAGTCCTCATCCCTAATAGGGTGACTTGTAAAAGACTCCTAACAAAGTACGACCTTTAACCAGGTCTTTGTACTTATTTCATTGTAAAGAAAAAATCATAATAGGGTTGCAAGATCTCTTAATAGGGATAATTATACTCAAGTATAGTTCTTTGTGGTTGCTAATTCCCACTGGGGTTTTTACCTTATTGGTTTCCATGTAACCAAAATTGTTGTGTTCTCTATTGTGTTATATGAATGTGCATTTGCTTTATGTTAATCGAGATCTAAGTAAGGAAAAGAATTAAAGTAGCTGATAACTGATTCACCCCCCCCTCTCAGTTATCCTTTGGGACTATTCTAACAATAATATGTTCCCCTTTTATCCTTAGATACACAAAGGAAGGATCCAAATTGATTAACCACAAAGGAAGGATCAATGCATAAATGAATCAATCGTTTGGAAATAAGAGTAAAGAGGAAGATCTTAAATTCCATTTTATAGAAAGGAATGTGTGATAGGTTTAGATAGATTATGAACTTTAATTGAAATGAATAGGATGAAATTACTAACCTTGAAATGTTACAAATCTTAGGAATGTTGTGTTTGGGGGTCTGCACTGAGTTTTTGGAAAATCTGAGACCGGATCTGGAATAGAAACGCAGAGACAAACAAAACCCATAAATATTTTTTCTAATCTGACACAGTTCTAATTTTTACCCTCAAGTCAATGTCACCATTGACCCATTGACCTAGAATTTCCAATTCTGACCTAGGGCAGAATCGTCCTAAAAGTTTTTCGACGGGAAATCTGTTTCCGGATCTTGAAAGTTTGCCAAATAGGGATTCTGAATCTGAAGTCTAATCCGCTGTTCTAAACCTATACCTACAATAAAAATGAATTTTTTTGTTGGGGATAGGGGTTTTCCTTTGTCAAACCCTAGTTTTGGAATCAACCTCAAAGTATAATTGAAATTGCATAAATAAAACAAAGTAAATGAACAAATTCACCTTGCTTGTAGAGGCCCTTGTGGCAGATTCGAATCCATGGATACACAAGTATGAATGTACCAAATGGATGTAGAATGTAGAATATAGAATGTAGGATGTCTCAAATTAATTTCTTGTAGATCTTCAACACCAATCTTGAATGGATCTTTGAATAGGAAGAGGCTTGGAGGAATGTGGATGGAGAAATCTTCATCAAGAGGGCTCCATAGATCTTGAATCCTTCAATGGCTAGTAATGGATCTTCTTGATGAATTGAGTGCTTGAGAAGTGATTGAATGCTTGAGAATGGATGAATGCTTCAATGGCTACTTGGCTTGCTTCAAATATTGCTTCTTCACCTTTGGATTTCACTTCTTAAGTCTTTGATAGTTGATGATCATGGTTATGGTTAGATAAAATGAGAGGAGAAAGCTTCCTTATATATGAATCTAGGGAAAAATCTTCTAGAGAGGCCTACATAGGAGAATTAAATTCCAATTAGACCTACACCCTTAGAAGAGGACCTATATTAAACATAATTTAAGATTTTTTGCTCCGAAGACCGAAACAGCCGACCTGAAAGCAGGAATTAATTCTTTCTGAAGCCCATAACATCCGAAAAGCCCGAGAATCTAAAATATAGACATTAGGTTAGAAAAAGGTTGATTCTGACCTAGGTCAAGGTCAAAGTTGACCTTGACCCAGAAAGGTTGATGTTGACCCTGAGGTAAAAAATCCCAATTTGCAGTTTTGGGTGTCAAAAATAGGCAGGAAAAAGTGGGAAATGGGGTAGAACAGGGGAAAAAGCTAGTTCCAAGTTAGAGACCCACTCAAGGCACTTGACATGACCCCAAACCACTTACTTAGAAGGATAAAGCAGTCTACAATGGAAGTGCTTCCATTTTCTGACTATACATTTAGCCCCCACTTTAGCAAGAGTATGAATTCAATGTAAACTCTTGGTAAAGGAGATCATGAAGAACATATAATCTTATTGAAATCAAAAGGGACAAAGGAATCCTCAAGCCCCCAGGGACCTAAGTATTTATTAACCCTAAGATCATGATAACAAAGACATCACCAGTTAAGGAGAAAAAGAGAGAGGGTGTGATTACCTCACCCAATGAGAACTTATGTCCCATTGTGAACCACACAAGGAAACAGTGCATCTAGAAAGATGGAGTTGAACTACCTAGTGAATGTGGCTACTCACTGGTCAACCCATCAGGTAGATTCGATCTTAGTGACACCTTCCAACCTTAAGGGATCAAAACATTGTAAATTGAAACTAGAGGGATCAAGAGATCCGTATAAATTTAAATTGGAGGGATCAAGAGATCCTATAAAGTAAAAATCCATGCTTTAAGGATTAGTCTTTAATCCATAAAGGGAAAAAATTTTAAGTTTTTGAAAATAGTTTGAACATGTGTGTGTGCAAAAAGTGAGTAGAGCTTATGCCCCAACATTAAAGTCATTGCTAACACTTTAACAGGATAAATGGATTGAACAAAAGCATAAACAACTCTACTGATTACATTTACACTATGAGATGCCCCCTAACAAAGACAAATCAAAGGAAATACCACATAAAAATACAAAGAACACAGAAGGGATCTACCTACTGTGGGGTCAGTATGATCATAGGATAATATGTATATATAGATATGATATTATTGCAAATTAATTGACATCATTCCTCAAAGAAAGTAGAACTACAATCACAATGGAGGAAAGAAAAATCAAGAGTTACGAAGAAGAGTCTTTTCAGACCACAACATGGAGACCAAAAAAATCAGTGCTACCATGTCACAGATCCAAGCAGACTACATAAGGAAAACATTTACAAACAATAGCACAAGTACAACATAACATGAAAAAAACATATAGAAGAGTAAAGATACATATAGAGGAATTGCACAACAGGTTTGATTCCTTTATCACCTGCACCAACAAAGTAACAAGGGTCATATAAAAGAGTTTAACAAATATTTAGCAAACACATTAAAAGAGAAGCACAATACAACATGCAAACACAAAAAGGGCTACCATGAAGGATAAGCCAATCAAGCGCATCACCTACTTTCCCCATCTCAGTTTATATCATTTAGGGAAGGTGGGGAAATCACAAGAGGGACTATATCCAATAGAGTAGGAATAATAGCCAGTTCCAAACAAGGATCCTCTTGAGAATCACGTTGCTTGAAACTAGGTGTAATTATAAAATGAGTTGAAAGAATATGAGGTAAATCAATATCAAGATCAATTATCTCATATTCATCACTAGGATCAATAAGATCATCAAGAGTATCCTCCTCATCAAGATTAATTAAAATAGGATCTAAGATGTGAATAGGATCATCATACTCATTCATCTTAACATTATTACGAACATTAACTTCCTCCAACACATCAGGCATAGGTTGGTTAAAAGAAGGTAAATAATTTTGAATAACAAAAGCATGGGCCCTAGAATTATCTCTACGCTTCTTATGATGTTCATTAGCAAATTTGTTATGTTTTTCTTTGTTTTCAACACATGTTGAGAACTAGGAGGAATAAAAATTGGTTCCTTCATGGGTTCTATAGGAGGATTGGTAGGATTCACAGTAGGATGAGAAGTGACACTAAGAGGTTGAAGAATAGAGCTAGATGTAATGGATAAATGAGGTATGGAAGGAGTAGGAAAAAGACCATGGTTAAGATCTATCTGAGGCATGCTTAACTTGACAATATTGTGATGTTTATAGGCTTGATATGAATGAAAATGGTTGTTAGGGTGAGGAGGACATGAATTAGGTAATGAAGGCCAAAAGAAATCAAGAGTAGCACAATCTCTATGCCTAGAAGGTTGATACAAACTATGAATAATCATTTTCACTTCTCCATTATGAGTGAACTTAAGACATTTATGAATAGGAGAAGCAATAGCATGCATAGGAGTTATGCAAGGAAAACCAAATTTGACTTGAAATTAATCATAAGTAGGAACGACAATGAAGGTAGTATCTACAACTTTATGACAAAGTTCAATAGGAAAGTTAATAGAACCAAGTGCATGATAGAGAAAACCATTACAAGTTTGGATCCATGCATTAGATGGATCATAAAAATCACGTTGTAGGTTTTTCATAAAAAGGTTTTCCTCAGTAATGAAATTTATTAAGGATGTGGGATCAACAATACAACCACGTGTAGGTATCTTATCAATCCTAGCATAAATATAAAGGGGACCATCGGGAGACTTAATAGTCTCAACATCATCAAAGGTAATTGAGAGTTCCCTAGGTCGTTTATCCTTAGTTTGTTTCTAAGGTTTAGGTGGAAATTGAAGTTGAAGTGGAGGCAAAGGATCTTGACCAGTAGGGTGAGGTGAAATAGTGCACTCCACATGATTAACAATGTGACTAAGATCATCCATCTTTGAATTGTAAACAATATCCAAAGAAGATGGCTGAGTGATGGTATTAGTATCATGTGTAGGTAAATGATTCGTATAGATTTGAAGGTTTTTATTAGGAGGAGAGACAGATTTGTTCCCATTACCATAAAAATTATCAATAGATAAATCATTAAAATCGATTAAGTCTTGGACTTTATGCTTTAGAGATTAACATTTTTCAATATCATGGTCATTCTGGCGATGGTATTGGCAAAAAGCTTTAGAATCAAAGGATTTTTGATGCTATCGTGGTAAGGAGAAGAGGTCGAATAGGAGGCAAGGTAATCATATTAGCACTTAAAAACCTACTCATAATAGAATGTAAAGATTCAGAGAGGAGTAAATGTATGATTCATTCAAAAAGAAGTGGATGCAGAAGTGGCATTGATGGATGCAACAACAACAACTTGATCAACAACTGCATTCATTTGTTAATTGATCTTTCCATAATTGTTAGGTTTATGAAACTTATTAGGATTAGGAGCAGCATCACTCTTATCAACTAGAATAGGAGCCATTGGAGTGTTGCTTTCAAATTGACTCACTTGTAATTGATAATGATGAAGTGCTACACAAAGTTGTTGAAAAGAGGTAAATTCAGTAAGAAGAATCTTATCTCTAATATCCTTTTGTAAATTTGAAATAAACATATGTTGAATATCAATATCAGGAACAGGATAAGAAATCTGAGCATACAAATGCTTAAATCTACCAATAAAATCAGTCAATTTTTCCTTAATGTTTTTTTTAAATGCATTAAATCGGTTAAAGACACTTGTGGACCAATGTTATTTTGAAATTGTTGAATGAAGGTATTAGAAGGTTTAGGAAAAGAATCAATAGAATAAGGAGGTAAATAACAATACCATTACAAGGCCTTATCATGAAAATTCCTAGCAAAAAACTTAGCTAAAATCCTCTGGTCATGAGCATAATCACTACAAAGGATTTGAAATATTTTAACATGATTAACAGGATCGCCTTTACCATTATAATTCTCAAGACGAGGCATATCAGCTTGCTGAGGGACAGTAGCATGAATAATGTCTAAGGATAAAGGACTAACCATGTCACATGTAGGAATTATAAACTTGGATTGGGTTAAGGATGCAAGTTTTTGTTGTAATGATGACATAGTTTGAGCCAAACTAATAATTGTTGAATCATTAGAAGAAATAGGTGGCATAGAAATATTAGGAACACTAGGAAAAGTGTAGGAAGCAGTAGGAATGGAAGACACAACTAGTGGAACACTTGGAACCATAGCTAGAAGGGGATTGGAATAAGTAAAAACCACACTATGATATGAAGGTTGGGAGGTAGGTAGAGATACTGGTGGAACACTTACATGAATCTATGAAATTGGGAGAGATTTAGTCATCAAAGGAGGAGTGTAAGTTGGAATACTAGGTAAAAGAATGGAAGAAGGTCCCTCACTAGTGACAAGAGGAGTGAACACTAGATCTTGAGCCTCTTGAGCTAAAGATTTAACATTAAAATGCACAATATGAGTGATACCACGCAAGAGATTACTACCTTGATCATTATCACGGAGGAATTTATTAAGAGCCTCTATAGCTTGGATGGAATCTTGATTATGGTTTTCTTGAATAAGCCAATTTCCCATTTTATCAAGTTCTATTGAAAGTTTTTGCACTTGGTCAGGAGGAACTCTTAAAGCATCATCGTCGTCATGAGATGAGTGAGAAGAGTTATGCTCCATAGAAGGATTGGAATCATGAGTGGTCAAATTATCATCCAAGATCCTAAGGAGAGAGGAAGACTCTGGATCAAAGGAACCCATAAGTCTATGGCTTCTTCTAACTGAGATACTATAAGTAGGAATAGAAGTGGTAAATCTCATACACCAATGCAATGCAAATGAACTAATTTAGGAAACTCGAGATTTTGATTTTAATTTTTGAAATGTAAATGCAAGAACATAAAATAAGATAATCTAATATGCATGCAAGATCTAACATAAAAATGTAAATCTAACACCAAAAAAGAAAGAGTTGTCTATCGCGGGTTCACAAAAATGTAACATATAAATTGGTACATCTAAAATGTAGGGATAAATAAGATGTTCCCCTTTTATCCTTAGATACACAAAGGAAGGATCAATGCATAAATAAATCAATCATTTGGAAATAAGAGTAAAGCAGAAGATCTTAAATTATGTTTTATACAAAAGAATGTTTGATAGATTTAGATAAATTATGAACTTTAATTGAAATGAATAGGAGGAAATTACTAGCCTTGAAATGTTACAGATATGAAGAATGTTGTCTTCAGGGGTCTACATTGAGTTTTTGGGAAATATGAGACTAGATTTGGAACAGAAATGCAGAGATGAACAAAACCCATAAATTTTTTTCTGATCTAAAATAGTTCCAATTTTGACCCTCATGTCAATCTCACCATTGACCTAGAATTTTTTATTCTGACCTAGGGTAGAATCGACCTAAAAAATTTCTGACATGAGATCTGTTTCTAGATCCCAAATTTTTTTTGAAAAGGGTTTCTGAATCTGCACTCTGATTTGTTGTTCTGAACCTGTACTTGCAATAAAAATGGATTTGTTTGTTGGGGGGAGGGGTTTTCCTTGGTCAAATCCCAGCTTTGGAATTAACCTCAAAGTATAATTGAAATTGCATATAATTAAAACAAAGTAAATCAACAAATTCAACTTGCTTGTAGAAGCCCTTGTGACAGATTTGAATCCGTGGATCCACAGGTATGCATGCACCAAATGGATGTAAAATATAGAATATAGAATGTAGGATGTATCAAATAAATTTATTTTAGATCTTCAACACCAATCTTGAATGGATCTTTGAATAGGAAGAGGCTTGGAGGAATGTGGATGGAGAAATCTTTAACAAGAGGGCTCCATAGAGCCTGAATCCTTCAATGGCTACCAATGGATCTTCTTGATGAATTGAGTTCTTGAGAATGGATGAATTATTCAATGGATACTTGTATTTCTTCAAATCTTGCTTCTTCACCTTTGGATTTCACTTCTTAAGTCTTTGATAATTGATGATCGTGGTTATGGTTAGAGAAAATGAGAGGAGAAAGCTTCCTTATCTATGAATCTAGGGGACAATATTATAGAGAGGCCTACATAGGATAATTAAATTCCAATTAGACCTATACCCTTATAAGAGGACCTATATTAAATATAATTTAATATTTTTTTCTCTGAAGAGCGAAACAACTGAACCAGAAGTGGGAATTAATTCTTTCCAAAGCCTGACATTCAAAAACCCTAGGAATCTAAAATCTAGACCTTAGGTCATAAAAAGGTTGATTTTGACCTAGGTCAAGGTCAAAATTTACCTAGGTCAAGGTCAAGGTCAACCTTGACCCAAAAAGGTCAAATTAGACCCTAAGGTCAAAAATCCCAATTTGCAGTTTTGGGTGTGAGAAATAAGTTGGAAAAAATGGGAAATGAGGCAGAACATGGGAAAAATCTAGATCCAAGTTAGAGATCCACTCAAGGCACTTAAAATGACCCCAAAAAACTTACTCGAAAGGCTAACCTAGTCTACAATAGAAGCGCTTCCATTTTCTGACTATACACAATCAAGCCTCAGCCTTTGTCACCAGATCTCTAGATGTTATCCACTTAACCGTGAACATTATCAGACTTGGAGAAAACCATTGCACCAATTTTCTAGATGTTAAGTGCTAACTGCTAAGCATCATGATATTAGGAGATTAAAATACTAGGTACCAGGCCCACCAAGACATGTAATAAAACTTCTCCAGATCTCAAAAAGAAAATGCATATTCCCTTCCCTTATGATATTAAGAGATAACCTTGCTACGCCAAGTCTCCATACCATAAAAAATATTCGATCTCGATTGCGAGATTAGGAGACAAGTCTTAGGAAAAATAAAACACATGGGCATATAAGAGTTAAGTGACTTGAAAAAGGTAACTTAATTTTATGAGCTGAGCCAAAGAATTAGGGTTTTCACCAAAATTTTCACCAAGGGCTACAAAACTTGAAAAGGGGCTTAAGGATTAGGCCAAAAACCTTGCAGAAATAGGCAAAAATAGGACCAAAGAGAAAAGCAATTTTGAGTCCTAATAGAGGATGTAACTTAGGAAGGTTGAATGCAAGTTCAATGCTAGATTTTAGATCTCTGAGAAGAGTAGACCAAAAAAAAAAGTCTACAATAGATACACTTAAAGAAGGAATAAGTAGGAAACTTTGTACAAAATATATACATTGGTTAACAGAGTCATACTATCTCTGCTCCTCTTTTCCTCATTTGAAAGAAACAAACTAGGCTTGATGTCCCTCTGCCATCAACAAAGTTTTGTTTTAGCTTTCCTCTATAAAATATGTGATTTTGATCACCCAGCAACACAACCAATCTGAACAAATCATTGAACAATGCATGGGTTAACAGGAAAAACTTGGCAATATTCAACATTCGGCCACTCTGAACCTTACTTTCATCTTGTGAAAACAAGGGAAACATGAGATCATTAAAAACATAATCCTTATAAAGGACCTTACCATTCAGCATCATAAACTCAAATTTATAAGGCAATTTGATGTCATACCCATCAAAACACTCTCCAAACTCTAGCAAATTACAAAATTCTTGAAAATACTTGTCACGACGGACTTGAAAAGAAAATACTCATTTTCAACTTGATGGTTGACATCATCAATCCTAATACCATAAGAACTTTTCAAAGAAATAGGATGATCATTTATGCCCAATTGATGCAACCTAGGAAAAGACCATGCTGATTAAAACCTTGGGTAAGTTCAATCTCTTCAATATCCACCAAATTCAGCATGTCAACACTCTTCCTATCGCACTCCTGGAAAAAGGAACATAGCTCTGGCTGAAGCAAATTTCCCGGTATATCTTTCCAATTTTGATCCACATCCACATGAAACAAATCAGATTGTGGTCTAAAGAAGTCAACATGAGGCTCACTTTCAACATCCTTAACTTGACCCAATTTAATGCTTTATAAAACATTATCAGCAACCCCTATTTGATTATCATAATATAGCATTTCCATATTTGTGTCAACCATATATGAATAATGATTACTCAAATCAGATCTTAACGCATCCATTTGCCTTTGTAGACGGTGGTCACCACTTGTGTCTGTAACACAGGATAAATCATGTTGGAAACTTTCATAAACAAGTTCATACAACTCAGAGAGTAACCCACCATTAGGATTTTTATAATAAATTTCATGGTCGAGAGGATCCACAATTTCAAATTCATGACTGAGACCATCTTCCACATTATTAAGATTATTTATGGAACCACCATAAATAGAATCACTATCCATCTGATGAGTTGGCATAAGGTTATCTAAAACTGGACATTCACATACTAATTTTTTTTTCAAAAAGATCTTGATCTTCCATAGCTTCATACTCTAGTTCATATAAATCCTCATGTCCCTTAGATTCAACAACTTCACATGGAAAACCAAAGGATGCAAACATACAAATTGAATTGTCAATATTATTACCATTATTGCAATGTTGTTCAAATTGAAAAGCATGTGTATCTTCATCATCACACCTGAGCCTTTTACTTGGCATATAATCATCACAAGGCTTCCCTTGATTGTTCTTTGGTGTAAAATCCATGTATGAGAATTCCTTTTCCATCATTCCTATGTTAACATCATCACTACTTGGGTAAAAATAACTCATCATTGTCTTACACAAATTTGTATCCTCATAATCATTTTCAACACATGCCAAATCTTCATCCTCTTCACAAGGATTCATATAAACCATTACCTTTTCTTCAAAAAGATAAAGTCAATTCTAGAACCATGAAGCCTCTTCCTCAACCAACTCCTCACACCTATCCTCTTGGACATCCCTATCTGGAAAAGACATGGGTTGAGAAACATCCTCCTCATCTGACCATAATATGCAATCCTCATCCTCACTATCAGCATCAAAAAAGTATGATAGAACCTCACCATTTGGGGTTTCAAAATCATCATCTGACAAAACACCTGCCCCCTCTTTATTTTCCACAATTGACTGCAAACAATTTATTTTTGCAACCTAAAAACTACAATAACTAGTATCCATATTATTAGGTGTGTAACCCCTATATATATATCTATCTCTGCATCAAGAAAATTATACAATTCTTCACTGATCATATGAACCTCAATGTGAGGGTCAACTACTCTTTGCATAAAATATTCCTCGCTCACACTTTGTTTTGAATCATAATTTAAAACATGGTTACTAAGATTAGCAGAGATAAAAGCATTTTGACATTGATTTTCATTGCTTAATCCAAAGATGTCCATTGCATTTGGTACATTATGAAAACAATCCCTATCAAAAAGAAAAACCCTTGGGATGATTCCATACCTTAAATTATTTTCAATATCTATTGCTTTTGTTAAAGCATGATGTAAAGTTTTAGGCTCTTTATCTCTTAACAAGTAGCTCATCTTTTTACCAAATGCACCTATATAAACAACCATACAAACAACATCATTTGGTCTAAACTCCATTAGGATCTGACCCAATACTTTTTGCAAATATGAGATTAAAAGGAGAAACCAATTCATCATTCTCTATTTGTATCTCCATGAAATTTCTTATCATTGTAGATGGATTAACCTTTTCACCAAACTGCTTCAAAAAAGTTGAACCTAACTCTTCCTATGAAGAGATAGAACATTCTGGAAAAAAAGAGAGTCATTGCCTTGCATCACCCAATAAGGATTGGATAAACAATTTCATTACACTGCCCTCATACTCAATATAAAACTCCTCAATTAAGTCCCAATATTTCCTAAAATTCTATTCAGCATTTTCTTCTTTCCCACTATCGAATCTTGGCAATTTTTCTCTGATCTCAGGTGGAAAAAAATTTGGGTAACCATGAATGCCTTCAAAGTTTAGAGCTGCATAATACTTAATTCTAGAACTCTATTTTTTATACGTTTGTGACATCATAGTAGGCATAATTGAATTTGAATGTATGCAAGGCTTGAAAGATTCACTATATATTTCTACTTGCACCTAACTTTAAAACATAATCAATCACAAGATGGTTACAAACTTCCTCTTTCTTCCCTCTCAATTAGTGTTGACCACTTAATAGGAAAAATGTTAACAACTGATTTTCAATGAACAATAATTATCCAATGAAAAAAAAATACCAGTATGTGATGAAGTTGCTGCGAAAACATGTATCTAAAGTCACCTTCAAATTACCTTTTAAAATATTTGGTAGAGATGCCACCTCTTTGCAGTGGACAAATTTGAATCAGCTGAGATCTCTTCACCCCACTCTAACCTTCTTTAAATCACCAAACTCACAACACATTACTAATAGGGTCTCTTATCGATTCCTCTTCTTGACTATGCTCATAGTCACAGGTGTTCAACATCTGCTTCATCTCCACTACAAGTCCAACTCTTTCCTTTGTAGCCTTTCTTCAGTCATCCACACTAGAGAAAATTAAAGAACTTGGAGTCACCACTCACCACTTTGTGAGATAGTATAAATATATATTTGAAGAACTTGGACTTTCATACACTGTTGCAATGAAAAACCAAACAAACCTTGGCTCACTTTAAGTAAGAAGAATACTTCTTTGTAGTGTATGACTCTATAACAATCATATCACTCTGGGATAGATTTTGACTAATCAGAGAACAAAGCTCTCTTATTCCCAAGATGAGTTTATATGTTTCTTTTGACTCTTGTATGGGCTATCTCCATTTGAATATTGGATTGTATTTATTTATATAAGAGTTTCCCCAGTAGAGTCACCATTTTTGTTGGTGACTCAGATGGGTCAAATGATATGAATAGTAGATCTTCATAGTATTTTTGAAGAGTTTTAAAGAAATTTTTACTTCTCTTTCCACAATAGATTCACCATTCTTGTTAGGTATTTTTCTTGCACTCTCCTTTCCTAGATGAGATTCAGAGACTAGGATGTGGGATTGTAAACCTAGGACACAAACTCAACATCCTCAGTAGAAAGGAGACAAGCGAAAGGTAACATTGACAAGGTTCAAAGACCTTCTACACTTTTACTTCCACATCACTCAGGTGGGCACTACCTAATATACACACACATAACCTCTTTGTGACAAACAATAGCTTGCAGATACATAACTATGGAATAGATTTTAAACCTTTAGGTAACATATACCTTAGTATTTTACCAAATCTCATGCAATATCCCACTTGCATAGAGTATGTCTGAAGACTAGATCTATCCTAACTCCTATCAACATGAAATGGAAATGATTTTCATTTATAATTTAATTAATGGATCCCTAAAACACCCCAGATCTCTCATAGCCCAGTGCCTCATCTAATGGGAAATAGAGTCAAACATAACATTTCAAAGAAGATTATGAATAAAGAAGAAAACACATTCTGATATGTCTAATGCCTTACATCAAACATACCCACATTGATCAATCTCTACTTGTGGATCCACCTATTTATTCAAACATGCAATTGCCTACTAAAAGTATTTAACTCTCCCCTTGCAAGAGACACTAGAATAGATAATACATTAATCAACATCCAGTAAAAGATAAGTTGACATACCATTGATACCCAAACTCATACATATCTGAAGACAAATCCTAAATCATAGCCATCCTTTAAATGACTCCATTTTCTATCAACAATGAAAAGAACCAAAACACCCTTGATGCCTTAGTCTCTATGATTCAGAAATCAAATGGAGACAACTTGATAACAAAACAACAAAACTAAAATTTCATTCATGAAGCTTTCTATTACAATGAAGGTCTTCGATGAAACAAGAAAGAAACTAAGAACACCCTATATAAAGAGAAAAGGTAGAAATATTTATAAAGGAACCACACTTGGAACCTATTCTAAATGTTTGCAGAGAAACGGGAACCACACTTGAAACCTACTCTAAATTCTTGCAGAGAAGTGGGAACCCTTACAATAGAGAAAATAAAGACACATATAGAAGAAGGAAACCCTAAAAATTATATCTAATTAACATCTTTCCTTCTTCAAATTTTAATCATACTTATCCTTCTTTCTCCACCGATTGATCTTTCTTCAAAAGCTCTGAAATATAATCTGATCTCCATACCCACTTGGCTGAAAGTAATAACTCAGACAATGAATGCAGAATCAACAATAACTTGAGAAGAACCCTAATAGAACCAGTCAACAAAATATAACCATAGTCAATAAAACACTATACATATGCACCCTACAGCCTGAATAAATTGATCCAAAAGATCAGATCAAACCATTTAAACAGCTCTATGACTTGGAAAGAAATACTACCACCTAAAACCTTGAGAAATAAATTTCAATACATAAATATCTACTCTAACATCCATAGGTGGCACAAAACCACTATCAACAGTTGATGTTGTATCTTTTTCCATCTTTAAAACTAAGTCGTTGATCATCTTTTAATTACCAAGGAGCCAAGATCCCATCAGATGTGTGGTACCCTGTCGCAATGCCTCATACATTATCTCCTAATCATCTCTTGTTCTAGGCATAGTTTTGTCTATCTGATTCATTTACATCAACTTTCCTTTTAACCTACCCTTGTTCTAGCCCCACAATCATAGGAGGACATGTGTCAGCTAGGTGCAATAGCTCAAAGACTAATCTTTGATAACCTTCAGATTAAGGTGATGTGCCAGTCGTTCGATTACAAAAAACTTGTTTTACCTTTATGTTATCCTTCAACGCTGACCAAAACTAACTTGTGACGTGGTAGGCTAGTGTGATGCCTCAATAACCATATGTCGAGCATATTTTCCTTAAGGTATAATGCCAACCAATAGATCAACACCAACCGACGGCCTCTTTAACTTCCTTTGAAAACCTAGTACCGTGACCTTAGAAATGCTATGTGTCAAGCGGGCGTAGTTCCTTGATCACTATCTATCGTTCATCTTCCCCTTCAAGGAAAAGTGTCAACTGTTAGATCAAATAAAACTTGATTGATCTTTATCTTTAACCAGCCTTTAACCTGAGAAACTCAATCACTTGTATCTCTGGATCGCCAGAAGCCTCACTTAACCCTGGTTTATTTATAAATTGAGTGATAACCCTTGATCTGATCTAGCATGAACACACGTTTCACCATCTCAGCCTCATATCTCTAAATCACTGAATCATTTTGCTTGACTTTGATTTTTTTGGCGATTCAAGGACAGCAACACATCTGGGCCTTAATCAATGGTTAGCGTGTGATGTCAAAAGACTTGGTCTAACCCCAGGTCTATGAGCGGTTAGTATAATACCTTTATAACTAAGGATCAGACATCCTTTTTATAGTGAATCCATGACAAAATAGTGCCAAATATCATACTAAAAATAACATACTAAACTCATTGAATTGTCAACCAAGGATGTAAGCTTGAAATGATGTCTACAAAGTATATTCTCTAATCCATCGTAGGTGTCATCATTACTTTTGTAATGAAAATGTTGAAGGAAATACTAAGCTAAGAAGTGGAGCAAAAATTTAATATAGAGCTTTGGAAACATGCTATAACTAGTAAACTAACTATTTTCTTATGCTCCAGGAAAAAACTAACGGTTCTATTATCGAATGGTTGTAGGAGCAACAGAGTTCTAAATACGTCAATGTAACTTTAAAACTAACTCCTACTTAGCTATGAACTAAGTTCACCTCCTGTGTGGGTCCCCATGGAAGAGTGAATGAATAAAAACTCAGATATTAAGAACTGAAGATATCATTCATTCATTCTTAATGCATGAGTACAAAATGTAGAAACAAAATTGTGATTCTCTAATGCTCGATTACAAAAGGATTTCCCCATAAAAACTAGATAGCTATGAATCTAAAACTCCATCTTATTTAACAACAACTTAAAATAGAACTCCCTAAAACTAGGATTCTCCAACGTCAAGGATATGATGATTTTTAGGATACAAGAACAACATCATTTAAGGTAGGAGTAAGTTGCATTCAATTGCACATGAATCTAAGAATTCACGACTACTAGATTTACTCCACAATGGCTGCTAACCACATTGACCCACTCTGCAATGATAATGACTACTGACCGAAAGTGGTAAAATCATTATGAGTCCCAAAATAGTTATTCAACTTTATGGCACCACTTTGTCTTTTGATGCTGAATTCTTCCTTTCCCACTGACTCACCATTTCCTGCAAGAGATTAGCGTGCACATACAAAAATTGCAACACATATCTAGGATAGAATTCATAATAAGTTTTTCTATATTATCTTTTACTCTTATCACATGGCTATAAGAAGAACTACCCAACTAATGCAAGATGAAAAGATACAAGATTTCATTCCACATAACCATGTAACATATATATATATATATATATATATATATATATATATATATAGCATATTCATTAAACTTAAAGTGCACACACACATATAGAAGTTCTAAAACATAAGGAGTATGAATAAGTCTATGAAAAACTCATGAAGTTTCCAAGTCCTAACCATAAAAACATTTGAAATTATAAACCAAATAGGCCTTAAATTGGCCTCATTAGTTTATTCTAAGATTCAGTGACAAAGATTTATCTCGTGATCTCTGAATGCTATCTTTAACTCTGGTTTGATTATGAGATTTAGAGATAACACATATCTTTGAATCATTGAATAAAAGTCCTTACTCTAGTTTGTTCACGAGATTCAGTGTCATCCCTTGATCTGAGTCCTACATCGATGGTTCTCGTTGAATCTCCAGATATTTTCTTACTTGATCACATCATCATGAGATTCAGAGATAACATAAATTGTCAAGCCTTAGCCTTTGTCAAAATAGCTCTAAATGTTATCCACTTAACCACGAACATTATGAGACTTGGAGAGAACCACTATGCCAAGTCGGTGGATGTTAAGTGCTAATTGCCAAGCATCATGAGATTAGGAGATAAAAGACTAGGTGTTGGGCCTGCCAAGACATTTGATAAGCCTTGACTAGATTTTGGAAAGAAAAAGGAATATTCCCTTCCCTTACAAGATTAAGATATACCCTTGCAGCGCCAAGTCTCCAGACAATAAACAATATTTAATCTTGATTACGAGATTAGGAGACAAGGCTTAGAAAAAATAAATCACATGGGCATATAATAATTAAGTGACTCAAAAAAGGTAACTTTATTTTATGATCTAAGCCAAATACTTAGGGTTTTCACCAAAATTTTCACCAAGGGCTAGAAAACATTAAAAAGGGATTAAGGATTAGGCCAAAAACCTTGTAGAAATAGGAAATAATAGAACCAAAGAGCAAAGCAATTTTGAGTCCTAAAAGAAGCTTTGATTGAGGAAGGTTGAATGCAAGTTCAACGCTAGATTCTAGATCTTTGAGAAGAGTAGACCAAAATATAAAAAAATGAAACCCTACAGCAGACACACTTAAAGAAGGAAAAATCATGAAACTTTGTACAAAATATATACATTGCTTAGCAGAGTCATATTATCTCTACTCCTCTTTCCCTAATTTGAAAGAAACAAACCAAGGTTGATGGCCCTCTTCCATCAACAAAGTTTTGTTTTAGCTTGCCTCTGTCAAATATATGATTTTGATCACCAAGAAACACAACCAATCTTAAAAAATCATTGAATAATGCCTAGGTAAATAGGAAAAACTTGGGAATATTCAACATTCTGTCACTTTGAACCTTACTTTCATCTTGTGAAAACAAGGGAAACATGAGATCATTAAAAACATAATTCTTATAAAGGACCTTAACATTCAGCATCATAAACTCAAAGTTACAAGGCAAGTTGATGTCATTCCCATCAAAACACTCTCCAAAATCTAGCAGATTACAAAATTCTTGAAAATAATTGTCAAAATTGAAAAATAAAATAATCCTTTTCAACATGATGGTTGACATCATCAATCCTAATACCATCAAAACTTTGCAAATAAATAGGCTGATCATTTATGACCAATTGATGCAACCTAGGAAAAAGACCATGTTGATTAAAACCTTGGGTAAGTTCAATCTCTTAAATATCCACCAAATTCAGCATGTCAACACTCTTTCTATCCCACTCCTAGGAAAAGAAACATAGCTCTAGCTGAAGTGAACTGCCTTGTATATCTTTTAAATTTTGATCTACCTCCACATGAAAAAAATTAGATTGTGGCCTAAAGAAGCCAGCATGAGGCTCACTTACAACATCCTTAACTTAACCCAATTCAATTCTACATAAAACATTATCAGAAGCCCCTATTTGATCATCATAAGATATCATTTCCATATTTGTGTCAACCATATAAGAATAATCATTACTCAAATCAAATCTGAAAACATCCATTTCCATTTGTAGAAGGTGGTCACCACTTGTATCTGTAACATGGGATAAATCCTATTAGAAACATTCATAAATAGGTTCATACAAGTTATACAGTGACCCACCATTAGGATTTTGATAATCATTTTCATGGTCTAGAGGATCCACAATTTCAAATTCATGACTGATACCATCTTCCACATTATTAAGATTATTTATGGAACCGCCATAAATAGAATCACTATCCATCTGATGAGTTGGCATAAGGTTGTCTAAAACTGGACATTCACATATTGAATTTTTTTCAAAAACATCTTGAGTTGTCATAGATTCATACTCTGGTTCAAAGAAATCCTCATGTCCCTTAGATTCAACAACCTCACATGGAAAACCACAGGATGAAATCATACAAATTGAACTATCAATATTATTACCATTATTGCAATGTTATTCAAATTGAAAAGCATGTGTATCTTCATCATCACACCTGGGCCTTTTACTTGACATATAATCATCACAAGGTTTCCCTTGATTGTTCTTTGGTGTAAACTCCTTGTATGAGCATTCATTTTCCAGCATTCCTATGTTAACATCATCACTACTTAGGATAAAAGAACTAATCATTATCTTACACAAATCTGTATCCTTATAATCATTTTCAACACATGAACAATATTCATCCTCTTCACAAGGCAGCATATAAACCATTACCTTATCTTCAAAAATATCCATTCTAGCACCATGAAGCCTCTTCCTCAACCAAATCTTCACAAATATCCTCTTGGATATCCCTATGTGACAAAAACATGGGTTGACAAACATGCTCCTCATCCGGTCATAATATGAAATCCTCATCCTCACTATTAGCATCAAAAATTTTTGATAGAATCTCACCATTTGGGGATTCAACATCATCATCTAATGAAACACCCGCCCCCTCTTTATTTTCCACAATTGACTACAAACAATTTGTTCCTGCAGCCTCAAAACTATAATAACTAGTTTCCATATTATTAGGTGTGTAACCCCTATATATATATATATATA